>JAVSBS010009498.1:0-10831 GCA_033124195.1 Coracias cyanogaster
CTTAGCAGCATACTGGCTTCTGGCTGGGAGGGCCTGTCTGTGTGGCACAGAAGCGTAGGTACTGCAACCTTGCTCTGTGAACTGGGGCTGATGCTGTTGGCAGGGCTGTAAGTTCCACCCTAAACTGTCTTTTGCTTCAAGTTTCCATAACTGTGTTCAACATGAGGTGGGCTTCATGCTCTGTGTGCTGTTGTGTTTCTTTGATTCCCTCCTTAGATTGCCAGGTAGCTCTGCTCCTGGGCTATGGGCTAACACTGTTGGTGAAAGTATACTGCTACTGACCATCAATTCCTGCACCTATGAGCCCACCGTTCCCTGGCTGTATAAATTCATCCAAACACAGGAGGCTGCAAGTCTGTTGTTAGGAAGGAAAATGAAAACCTATGAGTGGATTGGTATATTCCTCCTACTTGGAAGGAGGAATGCTGCTATTTCGTGAACTAGTTCATGAACTAGAGGAAAAGAAAAAACTCACCTTGGCCTCCTCTTCTCCCTAGTGGTTGTGCAGTCTCCATCCATGCACTGAGGCTTTCAAGACCAGGCAGGATAATGCCCTGAGCTAGCTCTGCTTTGAACAGAAAAGTGAACCATGAACCTCCTGGGATCCCTTCCAGCAGCATGTATTTGTCTCGTTTATATTGTGGAGAATCTGATACAAGTATGATACTTGTATGTTCCAGTTCTGGTAATAACATCAACTCAGAGCATTGCAGCTACATGATAAAATGTCTTCCATTGGCAACGAGTGAGTGAGATCAAAGTGGAAATAAGTCTTCATAAAATCTCCCCTTTCAGGTTTCCATAAATGAGCAGTGCATTTCAGCTCTAGGAAGAAATTAGTTCAGTGGCACCTCTTACAAACCGTATGAGTTGTTTTTTTCTGACAGAGCTTGGGCTATGCTCTATAAGAAATCTGTATATTCACTATATAAAATATTCTTATGGTATATATGTATGTATATATTTAAATTTGGGCACCCACTTCATATGAGAAAAACCTTAGCATAGATAAGTTGTAAGTTGGTATTATCTTACCATAACTGGCTATGAAAAATACAAAAGTTCCTTTACTTAAGCAAGAAAACATATGGCTTTATGCTTTACTCAGAAGCTAATTCTGTCTTAGCAAGAGCTACACTTTTCTTGCTACATCCAGTGTGGAAGAAGCATGCACCTTCGTGGCTTTCTGACACTTTTTGGGAACTGAGTTGAATTTTCAATGTATGTTGTGCTGCAGAGTTATTTTTCTGTGCTGATAACTGAGGGATGAGAAGTTAGTGGCATTCGTGCTCTCAGGGCTGGAGGGCTTGTAAACAGTTTTGTCCAACTGCACCTTGAGCAAATTTGTAATTGCTGGGGCTTTGCATTATAAGAACTGGATTGGTGGCTGCAAAAGTAAGGAACTTTTACTATTTTTCTTCTGTTCTTCACTTTGCTAGATCTGCAGTCTGCTTGCTCTGATTTTTATTTTAATTGCATTTCTGTGGTAGGGAAGAATAGCCCTGTTTGGATTCTCTAGGAGGTTTTTTTATACTCTGGTGACATCCAGTCAGTGCATAATGTATTAGCAGAATGAACCATGACTAATGTCATATCATGTGGATCAAGTTTCCTTCTTGCCTTTTACAAGTAGAAAAATCTGTGCAATGTAGCATAGTATCTGTTTTCATACACTGCATATTGCTTTGTACTTACTATGGCAAGAAACCTTTTTTGGAGATGCTCATTCACCTGTCTCTGGTCAGCCCCAGCTCTGTTTCTCTGGCCACATGGATGGTTGTGTTTGGTGGGCATGTTGGTTGCTGCTGCTGGCAAAGGCTGTTTGCTTTCCTTCCCCATGTCAGAGCTTAGAGATAGTAGCTCCTTGCAGTGGGCTGTAGCACGTATGTAAATTGCTTTTTATCTGCGTGTTCTCTGTGTGACATCTCCCACGATAACCACCCCCATACAGACTGTGCTAAGATGGCTCTTGCAGTTTAAATGCTGCATGTGTATGGATCTCAGCGGATAGTACTGGCTTTCTTTCAGGGCCCTGAGCCCTACTTTGCGCTTAAGGGGATGGTGACTCTGCAATGCAACACTTCTTAAGGTTATTTTCAATTAAGGGTTAGAAATTCAGAGGTAGATAAAACTGAGGCAGATGTAAGAAGAATATTTGTAGACTGATTGTTCTAGCTTCAGCACTGAATGATTTATCTTTCTGCATAGGGAATTAACATCCTCTTTCCTCCTTCATTACATAGCAACAGGATTAGGAAATAGAAACTTTGCATTAATAGGAAGACAACTCGTGATATAAAACCAAAGACTTCATAGATAGCCAAGAAGACAAAATCTGTTATATGTTGGATGCTGTACAAGGTGTATGCCAGTAGAAAGAACACAGAATGGCCATTAATTAGAAGCAGCGTCGTCCCTGTCCCCTACACTGCCAGTTTGAAGTAAATCCACTCCACCTGCTCTCCTCTGGTCAGGATTTTCAAAGGTGAAAGATACTAACCTGTGTTCCTCCAAGATATAGATCCTTGAGGGAATGTTCTGTGCGCTTCTCAGTTGGGTGAGGGCAAAAGGAGTGGGGAGCCACCTCTTGAGCTTACACCAGTAAGGCATATTCTATTCTCAACCCACTGAACTAATTGCTCCTATCTGGCTGAAATGTAAGGCATGAGATGGGGAAACTCCTAGCAGAGTAACCAAGGGGACAAAACAGAAATGTTGAACATGAGAAGTAAACA
This sequence comes from Coracias cyanogaster, assembly GCA_033124195.1. Classification (NCBI taxonomy): domain Eukaryota; kingdom Metazoa; phylum Chordata; class Aves; order Coraciiformes; family Coraciidae; genus Coracias; species Coracias cyanogaster. Next base: position 2,736 of record JAVSBS010009498.1, read on the forward strand.
AAGTTAAGGCTGCCTAGGAACCTCAGGCTTCTTCAACATGAGTGCTCGTACCACATGGTTCATCATGGGGAAACCTGGCTCTCCCATTGCCGCCTCACAGTTGCTATTTGTTGTTAGATTCCTGAAATGAGCTGAGTTCTGTTCCTTTGAGGATGTGGAGGCCTAGGAAAGTGTGGCTCCTGGTACATGCAGTGGCTTCTCATGTGGAGCAGAATCTTTTGCTGTGTGCTGCAGCGGTCTAAATAGCTTCCTTGGAGAGGCTGTCCAGACAGCTGAACTTTTTTTTTTGTCACCTCAGTCAGGAATACTAGGGTTTTGTGTTATAGCTTGCACGTTTTTCACTGGTTTTGGGGCGTGTTGTTATATACAAAATTTATTGGGAAGCATGTTCTGAACTTTTTACAACCTGTGTTGGGCTACTAGGTGTAAGTGCAGTTGTGTTTGTTGTAGAAGACCTGAGTTTCCACCATTGGTATATTGTAAAGATCCAGCGTGGCATAAGAACCTACACTGATCAGAGTAAGATCAATATGTGGATGTGTAGCCTCTCCACATAGATTAGAGATCTAAGGGATGTCATAGTGTAATGCCAGGCAAGGATCTGATAATAAAAGATTTTCATGTAGGGATGATAGCTATGAGTCTTCAATTAACATACTTTTAGTTTGTAAGTGGGGTTGGTTGATGATACGATAAAGAGTTTTTAGTAGTACAAAACACAGTGGTTTTTTCCTTTCTTTGGAAAAGAGGCTGATCTTGTGGTTAAGCGTCTCTTGTGCCTTGCCAAGAGCTTGCTGCGTGTCCTTGTGCAATTTGCACATGCTCAGATTTTCCAAAAGAGGCCTCAGATTTTCCGACTTTTTGGTATCATTTTCCAGGTAACTGCAGCTTATTGAAAGCTTCACTTGGAATAGTGAATGCTTAGAAATTATCAAATCCAGAGCCAGGCAGGCTGTTTCTGAAGCAGCACTTGTGTCAAATCTCCCAAAATCTATAGCTGCCTTTGGAAATACAGACCTTAATTTCTCTGATTGCTCATCCCTGCCAGAGGGATTGTTTGTCCTTTCTTCATAAAGTGTTTGAAAGGCACTGTAGAAGAGTGCAGGGGCACTATGTGTTGGAGCAGCATGGCAAAAATGCCTTCTGTGTGTAGGAAGTATGTATTTCCCTGGGGGTCTTCTGCTGAAAGTCACTAAAACAATGGGGAAGCCCACCTATGGAAAAACTTTTCTGTCATCTGGCAAATGAAGAAATAACATGATCATGCTGCTGTTGGTGGGCTCCAGTTAAAGAAGGTGTTGCCATTTTGCAGGTCTGTCACTGGAGCGCTCAACCAACTCAGTTGCCTCACGTGCTCGGCTGTGTGAAAGGGAGGAGGAAGTCATGGCTTGTTTTGAGACAGCATGTGTCATTGCCCAGGTGTACTTGCAGGAGCTTGAAAAGGTAAGAATAAATGTGCTCAGGGTGTTACCTGGTGACCTGGGTGGAATTTCCAGGGTTTTGACAGCAAAAATTGAGGAAATGCCAAGTGATCATAGACAATAAAGAGTATGAGAAGGAGCTGGAAGGAGGGAGATGTCTCAGTATAAGCAGTTGCAAAAGAGCAGTTTAGCTGGTCTCTGCCTGTTTCCCTTGAAAATGAGGTCTGGAAACCAGTTTTGCTTGTGGTAAAGCACTGAATACTTCAGATACACTCAGGTATTATCTCAAGTTTAGCTCTTACTGAAGAGGGACTACAAACTTCGCATAGAAAGAGCCAGTATGAAGGAGCTCAAGACATTATATGTATCTACTGGGTAAATGATACACAGTAGTGGATATTGAGATCTCTAATGAGCTTCAAGTAATCTTTTTGTGTCAGCTATAGCAGTTCAACTGCCAGTGCTTCACATTCTCCAGGTGAAACTGAAGGACCAGAGATCATGAGTAGCAAGTAACTGCTTAGCCAGTGGTTGTCTGTGATGCTGGCTACTGTGAGCCCTTCATTGAGCTGCGATACATGCCACTGATTTGCTGGGCTCACGCTTAGTGGTCTCTAACTTTACCTAGCTGAGTTTAACAGGGCACACCATGTGCTTCCATGTCCTCCCTTTGCTTCACATTATGCTTGACACTAGCAGCACTCTTGGCAGTGCATATTACCTGTTCTTCTGTAACTTGACAGCCTTTGACTTTCTGACCGTATATTTCTGCTCTTCTCAGCAGCAAAGGTCTGTCTGTTCCAGGTTTTTTTAATTGCTTCACAACAAGAACAAATGTGCTTAATGCTTATATAAAAATTAAGAAAGCCAGCTAACAAGTTGTCTGGTCTGTTTTCTTTGTAGGAAAAAAGCTGAATGGCTTTTTAATTTAAAACTAAGTACCACCCTTCCCTTGTGGAAGGATGAGTTCCTGCCAGTACTGGGCACTTAAATGTTTTTACTGACAGCTTGTCCATGAAGAAGGGAAAAAGTTTGACCTGTAATTCAACCTTCTGGGCACAGAGACAAGGATGCAGCATTACAGATAGATGTGCTAGAAGTCCATAGGACTTCTTCAGTCCTGGATATAAAAACCGTGGCTTGGAGTGTCCACATGACACCTTTCAGCAATGAAAGCTCTTTGTTACCAGTAAGGAAGCAAAAGCAAGAAGGGTTTGATAGGAGAAACAGAGGAAGGGCTAGATGGAAGAATCTTAATTCTTCCATCAGTACTCCTGATAGCTTACTAACTCTTAAGAAATGTTTCTGTTATGTTAAGCTAGACATGCCAGCTCAAACATTGCATTAATATTTCTGTGCAAAATGGTGGATCTGTGTGGTTGGAGTAGTACTTCTGAAGCCCTGGGTATTAATGCGTAGCTTTCTGCTTACTTTCATTAAGGTTGGAGAGTAATAAGGGATGGTGTTTCAAAACTCGTATTGCATGCAGAATATTTCATGGCAGTTACTGTATAGTTCATTTTAAGGTTGACTTTGAAAGGTTTTTTTTAATAGCTAATGAGGGTATCTTTTCAAGTAGTCTGAGGAGAAATCTCATGGCAGAAGCTGGCATTTTGTTGTTGGAGATGTCTCTGGCTCATGAGGAACTGGCTAGTTCAAACAATTGTCTGCAATCCTTGATATTTCTTTCCTCCCTTCATAGACCTTCAACAACACACATTCAAGGAGTGTCAAGGGCAGCAATGTGACTTACTCCGAGTTTGAACTTTCCTACTTCCTGGAAGCAGCTCTACAGAGCGCCTACGTGACTCATCTAAAGAAGGGGTAGGTGGATGCAAATGTTAATAAAAAATAATGTTGCATGTTTTGTTTCTGAACACATGAAGGCTTATTTCTTTGTATGTGTTCTTTTGTGACTTTTTTTGCCACTACCTCACCTCAAGCTCCCTCAGTGAGTGTCCTTCCCGCCCTCCTATTTGTCTTTTTCTGCCTCTCTTAAGTCCTGAGTGTTGTTTTCGCAGACCCACAAGTAGGGTGGAGTAGAAAAATTTTGTTGCCCTGACTCAGCCCTGGTCCCTGTGGAGATGAGGGGAGTTTGACTGTAAAGAGAGAGTGGAATTTACACTTCTGTGTGCTTTTAAAATGTTCAGCCACAAGGCCTGGTTTAGAGCTCGGTGATGTCTTAAGGGTAGCTTCTTTCATATATCTATTTGTTTGTTTATTTAAGGTCTTGAATGTTTTGGTTTTACTAGAGAGAGCATATGGGGCAACAGTGCTGCTCCAGGGTATTTATTACGCCTCTGAAACACAGCTCCCAATGAACCTTGGAAGGGCAAGAGGAATTGGTATCTGCAAGCCTATAGTGAATTACACCTGAGGAAAACCTTCTCAAGAACAGTAAAGAAGACATTCTAACTGCCCACTTCCAAAGGCCATTGGTAAGGGCACGCTGTTCCCTAAACCAGGCTGCGTCCTTAGAACATAATCAACTCTGTTTAGCTGATGGAGAGATTGCCGTGTAGGAAGAATCTCTTCAACAAGTGTAAACAGTGTGTGTAGGGTTCCAACCTTCCCTAATCCTGTTCTTGCACTATATTATCCCATTTGTTCTCAAGGAATCAGATACTGAGTTTCTCACTGCTTTGTGTAATATAACTGGTCAAAGATCAATGAATATTTTTAAGCAAACCATCTTTGAAAGTATTTCATTTTGGCTGTTTTTTTTTACTTTTACCCCTAGTCAAAGATACTTTCTCTCATTTTCTTCACTTCTTTTCCTGCTGAGTAGAATGGAGAAGAAAGTGAAAAACGAGGGGAGAGTGAAAGGAAAAAAAAGTAGGGGGGAAAATCCCAGAAAAAAGACAGTTTAAATTCTTCTGTAGAAAGTGGGTACTCTGTGTGTGTGTGTGTGTGTTTGTTTTTTACTCTTGGAGGTGGCATGGCTTCTTGTTTATGGCTTTTTTGCTAGGTTTCCCCCCCAGCCCCCAAGAATGACTTTAAATGCAGCTGCAGATAGCGTCTGTGTTCCCCATTCTTGGCTTAAAAGCCTGCATGTACAGTGAAGCTGTAAGCATATCCGTGAGAGGTACCTTCAGGTAAGCCTTGTATAACCCAACGGCTTAAAAATACACAAAGCCCAAATGTTCTGAAATAACCCTTTTAGTCAGGTGAATGCAAGTTCATGTGTAAAGAAAGTATGGGCTTGTAAGCATTAAGGCGTAGTCTCGGTGTCCCCTTGGCAGGAGGTGACAGGTATGTGGTTTTTCTGGGTGAGTTGGTGGTTGACCAGCTGTGGCACAGCGTGTGCTTTCCTAGTCTTTTGCTGTTCTCATGGCAAACAAAAACCTCGGGCCTTGCCAGTGAGCTCATGAACTGTGTAATAATGTAAGATCTCATTTAGAACATACGGTACTGATCTCCTCTAGGCACCTTTTGAATACCAAACTCACTCCTGTTCGTTTTATTCAGCACACTTTTAAATTCAGTCTTCATCAGTTCAATGTATCCAGTGGGTTGTTTTAGCTATTACTGTGGGCCCTGCTTGCTCCCTTCCCATGCTATTTTAATGACAGCCTGAGGAAAATGAAACAAAAAAGGAAAAACAACCCACAAAAAACCCTACGGGAAACCAATTTGGAACCAAAATACATGTGTGAATTGAGCAGCGCTTTGATTATAAGCTGAATGGCTGCAATGGCAGCAAAATGTTCTCTGTAGCTGTCTTGTGATGAAAGAGCATCCCTGTTGGTGCGATGGAGCTCCCGCAGCTGGGACGGGAGCAGAGCCCCACATGCTCCTCGCCTCCTCCAGTGCAAGCGACACACACCAGCCGGGGAAAATGAGAGGTCCAGTGGGGGGGAAGAGGAGCCCAGTGGGAATCCGCAGCTTCTGTGTGCCTCCAGCTAGTGCCAGTGTGTGGTTTCTGCCACGAGAGGGCATAAGCAGCATTGGGATCTATTGAGGATAGAGGTGGAAAGTGGGAAGAAGCTTTTTAGTTTGCTTCGAGTGTATAATAAATTTCTTCACCTGATGTTGAAGAGCTCAAAGAAACACTTTTATTCTCCTTATTGCTTCCAGCGTGTTCAGGTAGGAAATAAGACCAAGATGATCTATGCTCCAGCTGGCAGGGAGTAGGTCCTATCAGGTGAGATGTCCTACCCCAGCGGCACATGTGTACAAAAGAAATAGCGAGTGCTTTATTCTTGTCTCGCCAGGCAGAAGGGCTGAAGGGTATAAATAGTGTTGTCATGCTTTTGTTCCTGCTGGCAGGAACAGGCATGCTTCTCTTGGAGCATGGTCAAGGATGGCCTTTTCTCTTGCAGTGTGCAGTGGAAAGAAGGTACCAGTATAAACAAAGGTCCAGTCTCCCTTTCAGATGTTGAGCCACCAGCTGTAAGGACCAGCAGGTCTTGCAGCTGTGAAAGTCCCACATGATTTTAATAAGATGCTTACTTAAAAATACTGTGTTGCTAAAGACACATTTTCTGCAGTTTTGCCCCACTGCATCCCAAGAAGGCTCTCTTTTATTCTTCCAGTGAGCAATATTAATGCTGTGGATGCAGAATATAGGCAGGCAGATGCTCTCCTACTGTAGGAGACAGACAGTTATCTTTCATGTTAGCATCTGCACTGGGTTTTGCTTTTTTGTTTGTTTGTTCGTTCATTTGTTTTCTGATGTGGATGTGTGAAGATTAGGCTCATTTCTTACTGCTTTCCTTTGAGTATTGAACAGGTATTACTACTTTATACTGTTATGGGGGAAGCATCTTGTTTGGTCAAGACGCTCTTAGGATTTTCTTGGGGCAAACAACCTTCCCCTGTGTGAAGTAATGGTTACTCTCTTAATGGCACTTGAACTGTGCATAGAGTTTCACAGGCAAGACAAAGTCAGAGCTTTTTAGAGGATTTGGTTGGTTTTGGGAGCTCTAGATGAGACAGTTGAAGAAAATTAATTTCTGAAAAATAAATATTGAGCTCCTACTAGAAATCTGATTTCCTTATGATCCTGCAAGTTAGGACCTAACTTACTATGGAGAACCTGGATGAAAATAGCTACTAGAGAAGCTTTACACAATTCTTTGTCTTCTTTCTTGTGTCAGTTTTTCTAGACTCCCCAGTTCCATTTTTGAAATTTTGTAGGCTTCTGTTGCAAGGGCATTTTGAAAGAGTAACTTCATGTATGTGGTATTTTATAGTAAAATCTAATGTACAAAGGCAGAGAGGACAGTCTCTGCCAGAGCATTCATCTCTTCTGAGGAATTTGTGGGTTTTCTTGTCATTGATCTCCTCTTCAGTTCTCACAGTCTAGCACCTTATCCAGGACATCAGGACATTGCAGCTGGTAATTTGAGACTGAGTCTTACTGCCTACTGGACAGATCTGGATAAGTGCTAAACTTTTTTTTTTATTATTGTTTGGGTATTTGTTTGTTTTGGGTTGGGTTTGGTGTTTGTTTTTCTGTTTTGGAGTGCTCCACTTCTGTGAGACAGGCTGCCATTAGGAAACTCTCACCTACTTTGTTGTAGTTACTTGTCTTGTATGTTCATTCATGAGAATCTGAGGCTTACTGCTTCAGGTGTATGAACAGCTGATTAAGGAGAGAATGTGAATTTTTAGAAAACTGGATGAGAGGCAAAGATGCAAAAGGAGCTAGGCAGAGGCAATGGTGTTTACTGCTCTATGGTGTAGTTTTGGTACTGCTGTCCTCTGAGGAGGTGGCTTTGCAAACTCCTATGTAGTCATCTGAAGATGTTCTCTTGCACCTGTTAGTGGCTGTTTTAACAGTTAATGAGTGGGGATAAGAACATAATCTTCTGCTGCCCGTGTTGCTTTGCAGACCTTGGTGCCCACAGTTCCCTCTGATTCATTATCAACATTTTTCCCAGAAATTTGCTTAGAAAATGGCATATTCCTTTATTTTCTTGTATCTTAACATTTTGTGTAGTGTTAACCAAACAACATGATATAAATGTGATACGACTGCTTTGATTCTTGGACTGGTAATTAATTACCCTGTATTAACAGGGTACTTGTCCAAACAAAACAGCTTTTCATGCCAAGCTGGACTGACTGGGCTCAAGGTGCTCTTTGTCACAGTTTGTGCCCATGATTTTCTGTGTTCCTTTTTACTGCATTAGCTATAATTGAATCCTAAACTGCATTTCATCATTTTTTTAAAATGCCTCTCTTGCCACTTCTGTGGCTAAAACCAAGGCAGTTTAATGACCATGTGCTCTTCCCTTCCTGTTCTTCCTCGTTTCTTTTCCTGGCATCTTAGCAGTACAATGGCAGCACATGGACTTTTCAAATTCATTTGATTTCTGTGATCTGATGTTCACTTAGGAAGCTATGGCTTGAGGCAGCAGTACCTGGGATTTTCAGATAGTCTTCTATCCAAGTCCTGCAGAGGCTCAGGATTGCTTAGTTTCTGACCTAGACAAGATCAAATTGATTCACAATGGATTGCCAGAGGCTTTGTTTGCATCCTCATGCTCTTACATACATGTATTTGTGTTCATAGAATCATAGAATCATTCAGGTTCAAAATTACCCTCTCCATCGAGTCCAACCATCAACCCTACTCTACAAAGTTCTCCCCTAAACCGTATCCCCCAACACCACATCTAAACAACCCTTAAACACATCCAGGGATGGTGACTCAACCACCTCCCTGGG
>JAVSBS010009499.1:0-17974 GCA_033124195.1 Coracias cyanogaster
CCGGGGCGGCGGAAGGTTCCAGACAGGCCCCGGCGGCGGCGCCCGGCCCCTCCCGGCGCTGCCCGCGGGTGGAGCCGCAGGGGGGGGGGGAGGAACCGGGGGATGGAGGCTCCGGTGGGGTAGAGCCAACCCCATCCCCCCGGGAGGATGATGACCCCCCCCTCCCTCCGGGGTGCGGAGCCCATTCCGCGGCGCGGGGCGGGTCCCCGGTTCCCCCCCGCCGGAGCAGCGGCCCCCGGTGGGAGCTGCCCGGTGCGGGCCTGGACCCCCCGCCCCGGGGCGGCGGGGCTCGGGGGGGGGCGGCCGCTCCGCATCCTGCCGGGCCCTCTCCCGGCGCTGCCGGGCCGCGCGGTGGCATCCCGGTGTGGGGATGCCGGTGCTGCGAGCGGGGCTCGGCGGGAGCATCAGCCCTTGAGACAAAGGGTGTTTACCGGGCGGCGGCACCGGCGGCGGCGGCCCTGGTGGGCCCGTAAGGCGCAGAGCCCGGGCGGGGGGCAAGTGGCGCAGGGCGGGCGACCCTCCCCGCCGTGCTTGGGTGGGGCTCAGGAAAACCTGTAGCGTTTGGAAAAGCGGCTTTTCCCACCCGGAGAGTAACGTGGTGCTTGCGAGTACTTCGTCGGGGAGGCGGGAGCGGGGCGTGTTGCGGCTTTGGCCGTAGAGGATCGCGCTCAGCCCGGGTTGTGTGTTGCAGCAGGGTCGGGAGGTGGCAGCGGAGTGGTCCCGTGTTGCTGGCCAAGGTCACCTGCACCGGCCGTTGTCTGGGAACTTGGCTGCTGGCTTCGTTGCACAATGCGCCTACAGAGCGTCTCGGGCTGGAAGCATACCCGCTCCTGGCTTCCGTTTTCATCTCGCTGTTTAAATAGCTATAAAAGAACTACAAAGGTTGGGGCTTGGGATTCCCCCCTTCCCCGTTAGCCGTACACTGGCAGAAGCTGATGTTCTATCCAAGCTGCCAACAGGGCAGGTTTCTTGCTTAAACATCCGTGAAGCAACATAAGGCAGCAGAGAGGGGGTGATCTCAAAATACAGACCCTTCTGTTTAGGCAAAAATTTTGCATGGTGTTCTGGTATATGCTGTTACCGATGTGGTATCGGTACGGCCCTAGGACCACCCTGGTCTGCTTTTTCCTAATCCTATAGAGAAGAAAGGTCTCCAGCAGGATTCCTGGTAGTTCTTGCCACTGGTCTAGCTTTTCCTTAGTTGCAGCAGCACCTCTCATGCTGTGGCGTGCTTCCCCGTTTATGTGTCTTCAGCATTTATCTTTAGGTACTACTCAGACGTGTTTGGAGCACAAACACCTGAGCCCCTGTTAAAACTTTCTTGCACTAGTTGTAGTTGAAACTTCATGGCTGGGATCACGTTTGTCAGTAATTTCCATTCATTCTTCATTTCCTGTTGCAAATTCTTATATCCTCTTCCAATCTTGTGTCCAAATGGGACTACTGTCTACTTCAGAAAATGGTTGGTGCATAAGAACATCCTCTGAGGCTGAGGGTGGTGTAAGAAGAGTGGATGCTGACACTTGTCACGGTGGAGAGATTTGTGGTATTGCGGATGGAGCACCTGTATGGCTGGCGTGAGGCTGGGCTTTGGCATCATGCAAGTAGACGTGCTTGAGGGCAAAATGAATGGGTTAGCACTGAGTCAGATTTGGGACATAGATTAGCATGTGGAAACAGTTCAAATCACTTTCTGCTAAGTTATTTCCAGAAAAGCAGTGGTAACATCTTGAACTTACTTAACTGTTTCTCAAGTGCCAGCTCCATCTGTAGCAGTACAGAACCCATTCCTTAGAAGTTTGATGCCCGGCTACTGTTAGCAATGCATTTGTTTTATCAGCCAGGTTCCCTGAATTGGCTGGCTGAAGTTTGCTTCTGTTGCTCTTGAACACTGCTGTCTTAATGAGTTTCCATGTCAGTCTACTTCAAACTCCATGTAAATGTCTTCCTTTCCAGCTCTCTAGAGATGGTACCGTTGCTTTTCAGCTGACCTACCTCTTTTCGGGGATCTTTAACTGCAGGGTAGCTTCTGCTATGAAGGAGCACAAAGGCAGTACCTGGGTGACTAGAGTGAGAAGAGGGGAGCAGCAGGCTCCTGTGGAAGCTACTGGGGGTTGTGTGTGGAGAAATAGTTTTTACAGCTACTTTATCCTACAGGGTTACTACCAAAGCAAAAAGTTGTTCAGCCTTGGAGAGAGACAATAGACCAGACAACTGAATGCAATCTTTAGAAATACATTCTTTTTAGAAGTCTTAAAACAAGAAATGAAAATCTCAACTTGTTTTGTGTCTACTGGAGATACTGTCTGCAAGACTATCTCAATAGATCACATTCTGCTTTTCAGCTGGTTAGTTTCTGTCTGGAGGATGAGTATCTGCAGCAATCTTCTGATCCAAATCGTAGAATTAATCTGTCTTTGTACTTTGTTCTGACTTTCTGAAAGGTCACTCCATATCCAGTTGTGCCTGTGCTTTAGCTTTTTTCCTCCTTTCTTGCGCTTAACTTTCTGACATATCTGTAGACAGCAGTCATTCCTTTCTTAGCACTTTTTTGATGGACTTAGTCTTAAAGCCTCATCTCCTAAAACCAGTTTTCTCTTTCTGGTCATCATGGTAGCTTTTCCATCTCATTTCATTTCAACAGCCATGTTTTTTTGAATGTGGGTGACAGTTGTGGTTGCTTTCGATTAGATAGAATCTGTATTGTGTAAAAGGTTACTAATACTTCTCTAGCTGTACCAGGAAAAAAAACATTGTGATAGGACCTGCCTTTATCAAGACTGTAAAGATCTATTGTGTAGTCATCTTGTGATTAGTGGTAGTATTTCTCGAACTTGTTCCCACCTCATGAACTCTCAACTTGTACCAGAATTTCTTACTGTCCTGTGAATTATGTTTGCAGTGTGAACTTCTTAACCAAATGTGATCTTCCTCCTGCAACTTAAGCATGAGATCCCCTGTTGACATCATGACTTATGGATGTTGCCTTTCAGTTTGGAGACTTGCAAAATTTCAGCAACAGCTTTTTGTGCTCATCACCAATTAAAGTCAGGCCAGTCACTGAAACATTTCGTATCTCTATTGTTAATCACCATCTAGCAAAATCTGCTTGTTATGGATTCTTGGTCTGTTTCCTGTCCATACTACACTTCTTTTGCTACCTTTGTAGCCTTGTTAAAGCCTATGATACAGCTGAGTTTCATAGATAGTAAAGCAACGTTTCAGTTGAAAGACTGTCGTAACAAAGGATGTTTTTTGTAAAACCGTGTTATATTTCCATTCATTTTCTGTTTGCTTCTTTATTTCTTAATTCAAAACATGGAATACCACTGAGGCAAAACTCAGTCTAGTGGTCCTTGCAGAAAGTTGGAGATGCAGCTGCTGAACTCCCACTCTCCAGCTACAGCACCCTCCCCAATTAGACTTTTCAACAGTCTTTGCTGCCAGACTTAAAATTGATGAGTCAGTTCTCTTGGGTGTTACAGGCTGGAAACTGGGCTTGCCTGTAATCTTGCAACCTGTCCAAAGCTTCTGCTTTGTCTTGAGAGCTGGTATTGCAGCTGGAAGCATGTACTTGTGAGATGACTGGTGGTTATCTGGATGCACCACTGCAAAAATCTTCCCTTCCTGTTTTTCTTCAAATGACTCCACATATGCCAATTTAGTGCTATTTAGCCCATTTTGGGTTAGATTTTGTAGCTTTCATGCTGTGATACTGTATGATTTAAAAATATATCCTAGAGGAAGCAGAAATAGCCAAGTAATGTGGCCAGTAGCTTTGGAATTTTTTTGAGAGTTTTAGAAGAAGAGCTCTTAAACTACTGTCATTTAAAGTGGTGTCTGTTTTGGTGTCTTAGTGCTATGATTTGGGCTGAAGAGAAGAGAGCAAGATGGCTGGGTGTGAGCTTAAGTGCTGGCTCCTGTCGATCTTAATGGAAATGAAGCGGTAATTGTGGGTACTGTCTGCCCCTTGAACAAAAAAAATTGCTGGAAATGAAGCAGGAGAAATGCCATGAAAAATGAAACCTGGTTATGTGGGCATGAAGTGTGTGGGGGCTGCAGGCTTTTTGCTTTGAACAAGCAAGAAGCTGTTAGGTGTGTGCAGAAAGCTGATGGTATTCAGCAGACTGGGATGGGCTGGCGGATTTGTATATGAGGAAATGCAAGTCTCTCTTGAGCAACTAGGATAGATGGATGACAGCTTCAGGATCAGCCCACAGGAGAACCTCTCTCAGTACTGTGGGTGCTGACTGCTTCCACAGGTTACTTATGCATTCAGTGTTCTGCAAACATGGGTTTAACATAAAATGCTGCTGTCCTAGCATCTGAGCAGAGGGTAGGCAGGGAAATTCTTACCTCTCAAAGAGTGAGGCAGGCTATTTAAGCAGCATGAGCAAACAGTAATAAGCATTTTCTTTTTTCTAGTCATTTGGTTTACTAAAACAATTTTCAAAGCTAATTTAATTTTTCTTCCATCAACTATATATTATACAAATAAATGAGCAGTTATTTTTAAATACCTCAAATATAAAACTTGAGTGCATTGTAATTATTTTGGCATCTGTAACACTGCTTTATGTAATTGAATATAGCATTGAAAGCCCTACTTCAGCGTTCAGCCAGCAGTGACAGATCTAAAAAATAGTTTCATATGCAAAAAAGGCTTGAAGCTTTTCAATTTCTAATTTTGCAGATTTTGTTGTTCGGCCTTGTACAAGAGATGAAAATACATGGAAAGGGTTTTCTGTTACTGTTGAGACAGCACTGAGGTTAACACTTACAGGAAAGTAGATTTTCCTTCTTTTTTTTTTCCTGTAGCAGGGCATATACTTCCATGACCATTATAGCCTCCTAACATTAAATGTTGGACTTCTAGTATTGTATCTCCTTTTTGGTCTGATGTAGAGAATTTTATTTCTTCAGCTGTAGAATACCAAGATTTAAGAAATACTTGTTTAATCTACCTTGTTCTGGTGGTCACTGTTTCACTGTTTTAAAAAAATGGTAGTGTTCTGCAGTTTTGTACAGTTTTTGATTCATATTATCAATTGTTTTATGAAAGGATAATAAAGGAAAAAGTAAAATGTTATTTTTACTTGCATTGGTCTAAATAATCTGAAAACCAGAAAGACCTGTTGTGAGGTAACCTAATCTACAAAACCAGAGCCCAGAAGTGTCATCTGGCTACCCTGGCTATATGGGGTATTCTAGGAACTATTGTAAATAAACTTGCACAGAGATGAAAGATACTCAATACTTGACTCAGAATTTGTCATTTGATTTCTTTATCTTTCAGTGTAAGCTCTCAGGTGTAAACAGATAATGTGTGCTTTAAGATATAGTTTGGAGTATGACCATGGCACCATTTTTAAATCTGTCATGCTCTCCAAAGCAATGTACGGACAGACACAGGTTACCTAGCTTGCTCTGATTACCCAAGAGAATATAGACATATTTTAAAATACCAGAGAATACATGTTTCAGTATGTGCTTCAGGCACACTGTGGTTTTCACTTGTTCTGCCTTGTGTCCCAGCCCTACTAACATACAGGAAGAGTAGCTGACACAGGAAGATTGCTGCCTTAGTTTTAACTCAGCATTTTCTGGATATTTGGACATCACCTGTGTGGTGTAGGAAGGAGTATAGCTCAAAAAATCAAGACCTGTAAACAGCTTCCAAAATGGCTCTTTCTGTCTACAGAGACAATGTCTACTTATGGTGTGTCCCTGCAAGCTCCTGTTGGGTTCTGCAGTGGTTTAAGCTTGTGTTAATGTCAAGAAAAATAATTGAAAGTTAGGTCGCTGTGGTAGGATTTATAGCAGGTAACCAACTTAACTGCAAGTGCCTTGTTATCCCTGCTCCCACAGAAAAGCAGCTTTCTGCAGGCATTGCATATGCACCTTGTGTTCATGTTGGGATCTCTTCTGATGAACTACAACTCCTTGCCAGAAGTGGAAGCCTGCAAATTCTGCAAAGCTGTAGGAATTCAGCTGTCCACCACAGCAGGAAGCTTCAGTCTTCTCTCATGTGTCTTCAGATACTGACATGAGTCAACCATGAGCTGTTTTTTATTGTGAAACCTTGATTATTTTTTTCCAGTGCCTATGGTGGTTGTGCCATGCAAGTGTGTTCAGTGGGGTAGGTGGTTGCTCAACAGGCTGAGGGGAGGGGGAAATAGAGCTGTACCTGTCTAAGATCAGGCTCAAGTGTCCTGCAACAAAACATGTTTTGTGTTTGGAAGATGCTGTCTTTTGGAACTGTTAATATTTGTAAGTGTTTAGATACTTGAGAAAATAGCTTTTATAGCTTACTTGCACCATCCTAAGTTTACTTGGAGTATTTAAACTGGTGCCAGAGTTTCTGTTTGAATTGCCCCAATTAACTGGTGCTCAGAACTTCCAAGTTACCAGTTTCTATGAAACAGAGTGGCAGACCTCTTTGGAAATATATATAAATGCTAGCTAGAGTTATATATGCATGTATACACACACATATATATCCTTAGCTAGGATTTGTAGCTATGTTTTCTTAAACATCTTGTGTAGATATGTAAGTTCAGAGGTGTTTTTTTTTTTCCAGTCTTGTTTTTACAACACTTTAAAAGTTTATTTTAATTAGGTAGGTTTCTGACTTGGTGCTTAAGCACTTCAGTGGAACCAATCCTATAAACATAAATATTTTAAATCAAACTTTGTCTTCCAAACTGTGTAAGTCTTTTTTCTCAAGTATCTGAAAGAAAAAAGAAAGGCTAAAAGGTAACTGGTACTTGTCAAGAAGTAACCTTGTCTTGTCTTTACCTGCAGCTGAGTGGTTCTCAGACTTGGAGCTCTTGTTTCTGACAAGTGCTTGGAAGCTGATCCCTTAGTCAAACAGATTATGTTGCTGAGTAACCGGTAAAGCCCGGTTCTGCTGCTCAAGATTAGACTGTGGTTTCAAGTTAAAAAGAAATGGGCAGCAATGTGAGTTTTAGATTTTTCCCATAGTACCTTACGTGTTTTCTCCTACGGTGTGCATTGGCACACATAAGGGAAGAAGGACTTGCTGTAAAGTGGATTGGGGAACTGATCCAGCATGAAAAGTAAAACTTTTTATAGATGCTTGTTGGGGGGTTTCTTGTTTGTTCGCAGGTTTTTTCTTTGCAGCCAGGAGTCTTGTTCTGCCATATGGCTGGATGCAAGATCCTCACCCTTCATCACACCATGAGATGGGTCACATCTGATTCTCTGGAGCATACTAAAGCTTAGAGGGAGATCTAATGTTACAGTTGATTTGAGTGCTTGTTGACGTGAGGAAATGTGTTCTGACTGATGTGCCATAGTAGTATCGTGCTGTCTGTTCCTGATAGGGATACTTTAGCCAAAGAATAAAATTTAGTACTTCAAACAGCCAGAAGAAGGTACTCAAATTCTGCATCACTGTAACAACATATTAGCCAAGTATGTGAATTTCATGTGAAATTTATAGAATAATATAATTTCAATTGCAAGTTAAGGCAAAACTTCTTGTGAAAAAGGCTGATGTTTTTCTCCCTGTTGCCGTATGGCCGTAAAAGCAGAAGATCTCAAATGAAAAACCATTTGCAGATCTGATTTTGAAGCATTATAAAAATACACACATATTTATCATTCATCTTCAGTATGCAGGTCCAGTTGCACTGATTAATGTGCAAGCATGGTGCTGCTGCTTTGAAAAGGGATATTTACTTGATTTTGGGGAGGATATTTCAGACTTCATTTATTGTATAGACAGAACCCAGTTTTTTGGGTTGCTTTCAAGAAGCTGTGCTCAAGTTAATGAGCATTAGGATTAATGTGCTGGTCATTGTTACGCCATTTCTCTGCTGCTCTGCTAGTTGCTGTTCATTGATACTAAATCTTCTCTTTAGCCTGTGTCATAGCTGGGGACTGCTTTTTCAGTCTGTTGTCCATGAATTACTTTTGTTAGAGGCTCTTGAATTGGCTTAGGTTGATCTCAAATTGGGTAGCTGCCATCATGCCTTTCTGCCCCAGTTTGTGCAGTGCTGACCCTTGCATGGCTGTGTACTGATCAATGTTGGTGTCTGCAGGCTGGAAACTAAGCTTTAATGGTACAAATGAGTTTTCACCCAGATTGGCTTCCTGAACTCACTGTGCCAGTGTAAAGGAGAAAATAAAGATATCTCAGCCTTCACTTTGACTAGCTTTTAAAATGTTGTCAAGTCTGATCCCAAAGCTTTTTACTGCTGTACAAAACTTTGTGCACATTACATCTCCAGGTTAAATTCATTTTGAAAATGATTGCAGGAAAGAACAAGGACTATAAGCAATCACTCTACTCAGAAATTTGCGGGAAGGCAAAAAGTATGTTCCTTATTAAATGCTACCTGCGTGGCATTCCTATGGCAAGTTGCAAAGCTCTGTTGCATTTTTCAACTTTCTGGGGTCCAAAAAGGGACAATGGCATTTTAGGACAAGGATACCAAAGTAATCTATAGGGGAACTGAGAAACTGTTTCAGAGAGAAACTGCTGAAATGAGGCAGTGATTCTTAAAATAGCAAAAAGTGTTAGATAAAGGAAATCTCAAACTACAGTAGCAGGTTGACATGTGCTGTCTAATTTGAAATGTGTGCTTTTGCCTAAAAACTCAGAGTGAATCTTGCAGATATGATCCAGGGTTTTAAGAGGTGCTTTTCCTTGTTCCTGAATAATGTTTGTGTTGTAGCATTCAAGGTAATTTCCCAGTACTTTTAAGGAAGTTCCTGAGATGAAAACAATTGGAGGTTGAAAGTGTTTGGGAGTAATAAAGTATTTCCTGCTTGTATTCTTCCCTGAGCGTCTGCTTACGGCCATTTTTAAACAAATAATAGGGCTTTACTGGCCCTTTTGGCTGTATTTGGGTTAAATCATCTTTGACTTTCAGGTGCTTGTAACTTTGGCAGACCAACCATCTAGGCTGAAGTTTCCATATTGAGTGTTCTAGGTTAAATTATATTAACTTCCATCAAAGTGGATCCTGGGTTTTTTTCCTCAGAATAGGGTTGTATTTTTGGGTTTTTTCTCTTAATGTTTCTGATGCCTGTGAGAACATGCAGTACATCTGTTCTCTAACAGCATTTTGACACTTTTTTTTGTACCTGGGAGGTACCTCTTGCTGTCTTTATGATTTTTCCTGTACTCTGAGTAGTTTAAAGCTTCTCAAATGATTCACAGGTACTCACCTTTGTAGAGCTTGGGAGCCAAATCCTTTATCTTCCATGCACCTGCCTTCGCCTTTCCTTTTCTGCACAGTGTTTATTCATACGCTTGAGTGTTCTTTGCAACAGAGCTACACATACTTAGAGGTATTTTGGGGGAGAGGCGTTAGATTTCCTTCCTCTTGAAAGTTAATTGTAACTGCCAGTTTAGTATAATAATAAAAAGGCAAACTTAACTATCTCCATCAGGTAATTCAAACAGCAAGTTGGATATAGCTAGTGGATTAGTGAGAGAAGGGAGAAAACAGGGTATGCAGTGGGAAAACAGGAATAGATGTGATTAGGCTGGGGGAGAGAGAGCTTGAAAGATGTCTAACGACAAATTTCTGTGGAACTGGAGTGATACTTTTTCAACTCATAAGTTTGGTTTTCCTTGCAAGTAGTACATCTGCTATGGAAAAATTCCCTTCTTGCAGTTGGGTTTGTAGTGGCTTCTGCTGTTATTGTTTCATTACTTCAAGTTGTGGATGACTCTGCTTTGAAGTCAGAAGAATCCAGCTGGGGGGGTTTGTTCTGTCTAGCAAGGTTCAACCTTAACCTTGCTTTTTTTAATGCAAGCTGATTTTTAATACAATTAATGCCATACAGTTGACCAAGATAGAAAGCAATAATATTTTTTTAACCTTAAGTTATCTTCTACCTCTTCAAGGTCTTGATATGAAAAAAATAGAGGAATAGCTTTTGGTTGTAATTTACTCTGAGCTGTTGCCATTTTAGTCTGCTGGAATATATGGCTGCTGTTTCACAGGTTTTTTTGACCTGAGAACACGATTAAGACAAAACTTTGGCATCTTTCTCCAGAAATTTTCAGTTGTTTGTCTGCAGGCTTAGCATTTATAGTGAGCAAGTCCCATGATGCCACATGCTCTAATTACCTTTGGGTTTTTGGTTAACCATACCTTGGTTAAGCATATTGATAGGTGCTTATTACAAGTAGGCTGGCCAGCAGTTTCTCTTCCTCACTGCACTCAAAGGTCACTGCTATTCCTGGACTTGAAAACAAGGTAAAAACTTGGCTAGTAAGGCTTAGTGGAAGATTTTTTCTTTTTTTCCTCTTAACTGAGTTTTGCAGTTTTACTTCCTCACTTGGCAGTATTTTGGAAAATGATAGATTTACCTTAGTCTTTGGAGTAAGGTAACAGTATAACTAGGCAGGCAGATTTGATGCCATTATTCTGTACTTTGGAAATCTTTTGAACAAGTCAACAGTAAGGCTTTTTCAGAGACACAGGAAAGGCAGTGATCACTAGCCAGTAATACAACACAAGAAATCTCATTCCTTTTCTTTTTTTACGTTCAGAGATACGGGTTACAGATCTCGGCATAGGAAGTACTTCTGTTGTTTTCTTCTGAGTCTAATGAGGTTATGGTATAAACCTTGGTATGCATAGGCCAGAAAAAATGTAGGTGTGTGAGATTCTGCAGTCTTGTTTCTCAGTAGACTTCTGTAATCTGCATGGACATGAACCTCCTCAGAAAAGGCTGGATGTGAGGCACCCTAGGTTTCTATTCTCCTGGATTGCTTGTCTTCTATTAAGAGAAAATTAGTTACTGGCTTTTTGCTACTGATTTTGCACCTCTTTTGGCACGTGAATACATTGTCAACCAACCACCACTTTTTTGGTGTCTTCGTTTTTACATGACCTTTATATTTACAGCCTAGTCATTCAGGTACTGTGGGATGTGTCTTCTGGCCACTTAAAGGTGGCAATACCTGAAAACTACATCCAGTACTTGGAATAAAAAACACACAAAAACGTGCAAGTGAGTGCAAGATTGCTTGCACACAGAAAGAACCTGTGGAGTGCTTTTCAGCCTTACCACACAATCTTGTAATTGCTAGCTATCAGCACTGGGCTTTTGCAGAAATTAATTACCGCTGAGTACATTTTTTGGTAGCATACCTCAGGACAGATGCCTCATACCCTAGTGGCTTCAAATGTTAACGTTACTGGGTGGAAAAAAAACTACGTCTGAAAGTCTCGGCAACATATATCGTAGTGTGGTCCCTTGGATTCAGACTGCAGAAGCAGTGGGATCACAGGAGAATAAAGCATAGAGGGAAAAATTGAGAAAATGCTTCAGTTCCAGGGTTAGTAAAGACTTGGATAGTTGCCCAGGCTGTAATGCTTGGGAGTTTATTGTATGTATGGTTGTAAAGCCTATCTACTACAGTTGGTGTATTTTAATTTGGATTTAGTTGCTAGCTGTATTTGTTTCTGCTTTTTAAAAGGGTAATTTAAAGCTAATAGTCTGTTCAGCAGGATTTGTGTATCTATTGATCAGGTTAGTGGTAGTCAAGTGCTATACATAAAGGCATAAAAGATTCATAGAATGATTCTAGAATTCCTGGCTTTAGGCTACACTGCCAGAACCAGCAACCTGATTTAATCCCTTAGTATTAATTAAGAATTTTATGTTTAGCCTTAACTAAACAATGAATGCTGATTAAAACCATTCTACCAAGCTGGGGATGATTTAGTGTGATATAACCATCCTTTTGTTCGTCATTGCTGCTGGCTTCCCCATGACTGCAGTGAGTACTAGTTTCATCAGCAGAAAATCTGTAATGCTTATGTCTGGGGTCCCACAAGTGAATTCATAACTTGATATTTACAACTGCTCTTGAAGCATTGCTGTCAAGTGGTTCTTTGTAGTGATGTAAATACATAAGTGGAGCATCTATAACTTTTTCCAAAACTACTTAGTAGAGCTACGTATGCTTTGGGAATTTTTGTTACTATCAAAGCATCCTAGGAAACTAAAACATCTGGTTGTAAAGATCAAGTTGAGATGCATTTGTGTCCAACCTTGTTGCCTTTGCAGACTTGCTAGGTTTTTTTAGATAGCTGAATAAAATTCTAGAGTTGACTGAACATGTGAACATTTAAATCAGATTCCAAGAATCAGTCTGTACTAAATGAAGTCTCTGCTATATTCCTTACTTAGCGTAGGAAAAAAATGGGGGAAATTATTTCAGTGGAGAATCCTTCAGAGTAGGACAAACCTTGACTGCAAATGAAATAAACATTGCAACAAGAAAATGTCAGATAAGGCTCTTCTAGGTGCACCTCGGCATGCACAGGCGTTGTTGCAGTCACAAAGGTATGCAGTCTTGTTAAGTACACTCCCCGGTTCCTGTAGGTGAGTGCCACAGGGACATAGTATCTGTGATAAACACTTCCCCATTGCCCTCATCAGGGAATCATTTTCCTACTTAATCCAACAGGAGATGAGTTTTGAGACCATAAAGGTTGTTGGTGAGGATTAGACTGTCACTTCAGTTGTCTGGCACCAGTCAGTACTTCAACCTTTAGACTGAGGTTCTTGTTGCTCATCTTCTAATTGCTTTTAAAGATTTGAGCACTGACCCTGTCCCTTTGCTCCCCACAATTGTCCTTTGACTTCAGGGTGGGGCTTAAGTAACTATTGCCTAGAATATGAAGCATGTTACTACACAGATGATTATGTTTTACTAATCAGGACATGTCTCAAATACAAATTAAACTGTTTTTTTCCATGCGGTCTTGAATCAGTCTTACATTCTTGAACTTTTGCTGCAAGTTACTTCCAATGTGAGGTATCCTAGTTTGTTGGACAGGTGGCTAAAATCTTCTCAGCTCTAAATATTATGAAGGACAAGTCCTGTAGACAGGGTTTTTAAATTGGTATGTATCATTGATATGACCAGGTTACAGTCAGGAAAAAATGTTACTAAATTTGGAAATCATTTAAAATTCAGTGTGTTGCAGCTTTTCCTCTTACAGAAAAAAACAAACTGGACAAGGGCCAACTAAGTACTTTCCTTACAATTTAGTTATACAATAATGTGCGCATGTCATGTTAACACTTCAGTAACAGAGGAGAATCTTGTCTAAGATTAAAAATTAGAACTATTCTCAGAAGCTGCCATTCTAGGAGAATCAGGTTTTCTAATGAAAACGCCTTCATTTTCATACTTTGCCATCCTTATAATCCTAAGACTTAGTGTTGGAGAACATTGTTACTAGTTTTGTTGTACATATTCATTCCTGTGCATATTGTATTGTGTATTTTTCACATTGTTTCTAAGCATCTGATAAAAGTGTTTGTGCAAGGAGATTACAATGACGTTGTCTTGACTTAGTTGTATTGAGAAGACTGGATGTTAATAATTTCACTTTTCTTACAAAACTCCGGGTTGCCTGTTATGTTTAGTTTCTGAAGTGTATAATCCATCTGGCTAGGTGAATAAGCGCATTACTGGAGAAGTAGACAGTACCACGATTCCTGACTTGTGAGCTATATTTAACAGTCATTTGCAATTATTTATAGGTGCTGTTGGTAAGCAGTAGCCGATACCCAGATCAGTGGATTGTACCGGGTGGAGGAATGGAACCAGAAGAGGAGCCAGGTGGAGCAGCTGTCAGAGAGGTGTATGAAGAGGTAACAAAAAGAAAACAGAAAAAAAAAATCTAGCTGCTTTTGCTGCTGCTATTTTCAGTTGGAAATTGAGAAGAAAGAGGGAACTCTGTTTTATCCAGGATTTGACTGAGACTTCCCTGGTTGTGAAATTCAAAGAACTGCAGTTTTGTGTCAGAACTGGGGTATAGTGTGGTGAGATGAGCTAATTAGCTTGCTTCCCAGCATGCTTTCATTTCATAGCTAAATTCTGTCTGCCTTTATAAATGCTTACTGGAAGGAGAACTGTGACTTTATGCCAAATTACATATTATAGTAGTGTAGCATTTCTGCATTTGTGCAGAAAGTGTTTGACTTGCAGCTCTTCTAGAACTGAAGGTGACTAAGGGTGAGCTAACTATTCATGTGAAGCTATATAAGACAGAGAAATAAACAGATCTTCAAGGAGGTTCCAGACTAAATAGATTAGAAACTGCTGATGTATCTGAGCAGTTGAGAATTCAACAATAAAAGTGCCTTTTTAAGTATGTTTAATGCTGTTCATACATATGGTGCTTTCTTTATAGTCTGCCATTCTCTCTCTGCCTCTACCCTTGGGCAAAATGGACCTTTAAGTCCCGATGAATTAATACAGTTTCCCACTCTATTTTCAAATTCAAAATTCTACTTTTTACCTTGCTATTTATTTTCCCTAGGTAAACTGTTAAAAATGTTAAATGTTACATGAATATCTAACAGCCAGGACTAAGCCAGATAAAAAATAAAGAAAATTCAGTCACTTGATTTCGCTAGAAATTGTGCAATGTGTAAGGGACCACAGATTAACTCCTAATTCTTTATATCAGACTTCTTAAATGGAAAGTATAAAGTTTTGCAGAAAGTGGATGCTTCCTGCAAAGAGAGTAAACTACAGGATTTCTGCTAAACAGTTTTTTATCATTCCAGTTTGACTACTACTATTAACAAAACACTAACATTGTTGCTAATTAGTATGTATAATTTTTTTTTTATTAGCTGTGCATCTAGTGGTTAGCTTGCCTGCCCTCAAGACTGGTTCTTCTGGGTTGTAGAGGCTTGGGAACTTGATGCAGTTTGCACCAAATGCTGGCTGCTGTTCAGCATCAAAATCAGACTTTCTGTGAACTGCTGATTCAATGACCCTCCTCCTACCTTACATGGGGAACAGACGAGTTCAGTATTCAGTGCTCTTAGCAGCCTTCATGCAGGAAGGTTCAAGCATAAAGCAGCCTCACCAGTAACAAGTTATTCCAGACTCTGTGTCTAGTTTTGCTGAGGGAGCTAATCTTGAGCTGCACAAGACACATAAGCACTTATCTGAGTATATTTGTAAAAGTAAAGGAGGCAGCCACAAGGCAGTCTGTTTGAAAGAAGCAAAGATTTGGGATTCTAGGAATGAGTCAGCAAACTATTAGGCTTCTAGGAAGGAGTAGCACCTCTAAAGAAAGTCCTGGCATTTCCCACTGTAACCAGTTGATGGGATTAAAAAGCACAGGACTGCTGGCTCAGTAATTTCTTTTTTTGCGAACACTGGTAGTTTTAATCACTGGTCTGACCTAAGGCACAGTCCAAGATGAGGGACAGTGGAATCTGATCTCCATATTGAACTACAGTTGGGTGAATTGTCATATGTTTGGGTTTTTTTTCTTCAGTGGTAAAGGATGAATCATCTTGAAGGGACCTGTCTGCAATCAGTATGTCATCAATGTTGCTGTTGAGGTTTGACCAACTATTAAGTTGCCTGAGTGCTCTAGCTTCTCAGCTTGCAGGAAATGCAGCACTGCACACAAAGCTCTCAGGCTGACTGCATAGCAGTGAGAGCTGAGACCTGGGGGCTTATACCTAGTTTTCCACTGTATATGGTGGTGCCTGGACAATATTCTGAGGAATATGTATTGAATATTTATATAATACGTGTTGAACAAGTAGTGTTCAAGTGCTGTCACACTGAATCTTAAAACCAGCTACATGTAAATGTGGGGCTTAGGCAAATGCTTTGACTACCTTTCAGTGTCATATGTTGAGTGGTTCTGTAGCTGCTTAGAATGTGTTGTCATCAAAATTTCAGTAAGAGACTTCGTGATAGAAAGGTTGTGTGTTGTCAATGACTCAAAATGCCAACATCTTCACTGTTTATACACCATGAGAAACTGTTTCTAAAGGTAAAGAAGAGAACCTAGCAAACAAAGCTTTTGAGTGGTGCTAGCACAGGGGTTGCTCAGAGGGTAAACCAATTTTTATTCACTTATACTACAGTGGCTGTGCTTTTTCTATGACGTTCTAGGGTAAGATGCAAACTGCCAGCCATGTTCAGCTCTGAGCTGTGCTTGCAAACATAAAGATTTTTTCAAAGGGTGGGGGCTTTAAGAAGCAAAAATCACTTGGTGACACTTGTGCAGCTTCAGAGTTTCTGGGGTTTGATAGCTTGTATAGCTGATGAGTGTTAAAAGCTCATGACTTAAAATATTCTTAAGCTAACGGCTTAATCTTATGTGCTGCCATGAGACTGCAAAGAGCCATTTTTAAAGGAACAGAGTGGTTTTCAGGGTTTTGACTTGAGCCATGGAAATTCTTTCTAACCTTTCTAGAGATGGATGTCCTTTCTATTTTTATACTGAGGTCAATGTCACCTGGCAAGCTTGTTACAGTACAGTGAAGTGAACTGTTAAGAGTTTTGTGAATGAGTAAACTTCAAAGGAGGCACCCTGCGTCACTAGTTTGAACTGTTTCTTCAGTAGTGGATCATGCCCAAACTAAGCATTGGTCTCCATTAGTTTATTAAAATGGAGAAATTGATAGTGGGAGTTACAATGGCATTTGTTAATGGTAGGCGTGCGAGTAGCTCACAGTGATGTCCCGCTGGCTCTAAATATCCCTTGCTTTTCCACCAATAGTAATGTATTAAATCTTTGGTTTAAAACCCAAGCAAAGCTCTTTGTAGCCAAATCTATAGGCACTGCAATTGTTCCATAGTCTGCCTGCGTGGATGACTCCAGATTTTTTTCCTTTATCCTTAAGTTTGGTTCATGTTAGCGATTTGGGTTTTTTACCTCTACTAAATGTTTAGTATAAATTTCATTCATGTTTGTCTGCCATTTCATAGGCTACAATCATTAAGGAAATGACAGGTTATCTTAGGTACAATAAGCTTTTTCACAAGCCTGAAAGTAGAATACCACAATGAAGTTACAGTAGAAAGCAATCCACAGTAGAAAGCAATCCCAGAAAGGTATTAAACCCCATCTAAATGAGGACCTACTGTGTTAATTTGGAGCTTAGTATTCAACTGGGTAGCGTGAAAGATGGAAATAAGCATTGTTTGCACATGAGGAGTTCAAAGGGAAATATGCCACAAATAATAAGGGTGGCAAGCTGATGATGTCCAGCCTCTTAAATGGAAGGAGGACCCTCCCACTCCCTTTTCTTTCTCAATCCTTCCAAAAACCGGGGCTCTTGCTTTGTTTCTATTTAGTAGTATATTGAAATGCCTACCAAAAAATAGGCAATTCCTGCCAACCCTGTGTGAATACAACTTCTGAGAAGAAGAGGCTGATCCTGAAGGTTAATCTGCTGCAACAGTGAAAATGTCAGTAATATTATCTGCTGATACAGAAATAGAAGAAACTGCTCCAGTAAGCATCTAATATTTGAAAAACGGTTGGGTGTTACAGACTAGGACTAGGTAGATACTTTAAAGCACCCTTTCAGCTGAAAAATTGTGGCAGGTACAGTAAAATCCTTTGGTTTTTACAAGAGTGTGCAAGAAAGAGCAGGAATAGCCTTGCACTGTGCCTTCAGGAGCACAGCCATTAAAGAACTATCCAACAGATCCCACAGTTAAAAATAACTCTTTAAATATTTCAGATTTTAAGCAACTCAGCCCTGGTAGACTGTTAGCCTAAAAATGAAACTGCAGCATGACTCTTACTCCATCTACAGGAAACAAAAGGCAAGTCTGGCAGCACAGCTGAGACTGCAGTGGCTAGAGCTGCCAACAGGGAATGATGACCTCCAGGCCAGGAGGATTGTGGGATGAGGTGGACAGTTTTCCCTCTTGTGGCTGGATGTAGAATAATCCTAAAATATATGTATAAATTCAGACTTGAGACCTTATCTACATAGTACTCATAGACTTCTTTAGGGAATTGTTCAGGGAGGATGTAGCACTTAATGTGATAGCTTGTCTGATAGAATAAATGCTCTTTTTCAGGCTTTTCTCCCGAAGTTGACTAACATACTTATGGTAGCCTATGGGATTCTCTTTAACCATATTTTGACAGCCATGAGTACATATGGGCCAAATAAAGGAAGATGTTTTTAT
>JAVSBS010009500.1:0-23001 GCA_033124195.1 Coracias cyanogaster
GTCCATTTTTGTCCCCTTCCCCCTTCGGACCTAGTTTAAAGCCCTCTCAATGAGCCCAGCCAGCTCATATGCTAGGAGTTCAAGCAGAATCCAAATTCCATTGTCAGTTCAAGCAGAATCCAAATTCCATTAAAGAGCAATAATTTAATATAGAATACAAGAGATACAAAATAAAAATCCTGTTTGAAACAGGATTAGAGAAAAAATGTGGAACTATATACGTTATCCTGCTCAGAATCATCATATTTAACAAAAATGTAGCAAGTTTAAAAAGCTTTACCAAGATTTCCAAATAATTATTGTTTTCTCATGAGTTATGAAATTGTTTAGCATATATGGCAATTTATTTTAATGGATTTTAATTATTTGTAATTGATTCCATGTAACTGTGATGGAGTGAGGTTACTGTGCAACCTGAACTCTTCTAAACATCATTACAGACAACTAGCTATTTTATTACATAACAGAGGGCATGCTGCTCACAGTCACTGTCTTGGACGCTGGAGGAAAGGACTTTAGTGTAAAAGTGAGAGGAAATGTTGCTCTTACAATTATCTAGTACCTTTTTTATTTTAGCATTGTTACTTACTAATTTTTAAAACCAGGAAATTTTAAGTGGTTTGTCATTTGCTCCTAAAATCTGACTGTCAAAAGCAAAAATATGCTAATTTTGACAGATGTAATTTTCTGTTACCCATCAACATATTTATAAGATATTCACTAGAAGAGTTCTAGAAGTCAGATCCAACTATACAATTGGTAAAGACTGATATGAACCCTGCACAGGGTTTTTTAGAAACTAAAATAGAAGG
Organism: Coracias cyanogaster; assembly: GCA_033124195.1. NCBI lineage: Eukaryota > Metazoa > Chordata > Aves > Coraciiformes > Coraciidae > Coracias > Coracias cyanogaster. The sequence goes on from JAVSBS010009500.1 coordinate 813, forward strand.
TGGTAGGTTGAATTTTCATTGCCAAACAACTTTGATTTACTACAAAAGCCTGCAAGGCTAATCACTTACAGCACCCACAGAGCTGACTGAAGGATGACCAAAAAATTCAAGGTCCAAAAATATGTCACTATTTATCTTACAACACTGTCAGCAATCTTTTTGTTTGTTTGCTTGCATGTTTAAGAAGGAAAAAACTATCAGAAATAAAGGAAATCACACCATTTCTATTTTCATCCCTGTTTTTAATGGGTTAGGTTAATAAATTGTTGCTCCGGTTCCTCAAATCCTAATCCTTTAAGTTCCATATTTTTCATGTGCTTAAAATTGTTTAAACTGTTTTGGCAGAAAACAAATTTCTTCTGCTTCTGATACCTTTCATAGAAAATGACTCCTTCAAATAGTGAATTTTTACAGTTCATTGTCCAAAAAATATGGCCAAACTCTGAGGTCTGTTGTGACACACACAGGCCCTACCACAGGTAGATAACAAAAGCCAGTATCCAGCCACTGTGCTCACAATTTCAAGTACACATGATTCAAATATTGCTTCAAGCAGAGGTCACTATGTTCTAACACACTTAACCTGGAGAAAAGTAAGAGGAAGGTAGCTTTCTGGTTGCACAGCAACTGAAATGGCAGGATTAGGAGGAGATCAGCATTGAAGCTACTGCAAGAAAGAAGGGAGATTAGGATCATAGCATACAGCAGTCAGGCTTTGCAGTTGCATAACAATCAAAGCTATGCATTCCACTTCTGAATTTGTTAAGTCTTAAAGGAGGTGAAGAAGGAAGTGATTTTAAAATGTTTATATTTAGGATTTTTTCAGTTCAATCACAGAAAACCTGATCGCATTTGAAAGTATCTCAAACTGCTTTAAACAGCCTACACACCAATCTTTACAGTATGCCTGATGACTTGAAACTGAAACATGGCAACATGGACAGCACCCACCTACCTGGCTCAAAAACATTTGCCGTACTTCTGTATTAGGACATAACATATATCTCATAACTGGGCTACTGTACCATTATGGCTTTTTTTTTTTCCTCTCTTCAGTACTCGTTACAGTAGTCTCTTTTCCCCTCCTTTGTCACCTAACCCCAGTTCATCCTTGCCATTATTTCCTGAGACCTCTTAATTGCTCATGAAAGCAAAAGCTAACTGGGCACAAAGAGGTGACTTACAGAATAAGTGGCCACATATTTTAGACCTATTAGAAAACTAATAATAGAAGAGTCAACAAGTTTTACTGATTAATCTGTCTCCAAGGAAGTGTATGCAAACAACCATTCAAGGGAAAGCTTGGTGAGTAATAACGGTTTCTTATCCTCTGGAGACCATAGTGACCTGATTATTTATTGACCAGCTTCTAAGTGCCTGTTGCAATGCAGTTTATAATATTTAAAGACAATAAATATTAAGGAAAAAGTAGAAGAATGGGGTTTTCTGAAGGTCAAACACTTAAAGAAAATCTGACCACAGGGACCAATTCCTGAGGCATTCACCCAATTCACAAGTTTAGACTAAATTAAAACTAAGGACTCTTGCTTGGTTTTGGCTTTCGTCGTTTATACTATTCACATTTTTTATTCTTATTAAAATAAATTTAAGAGTTTTCCCACTCTATTAGTTAAGGTAAGAAATAAAATTAGGAAGAAAAGCCACATTTATTAATATCAGTTTTACTAATAATCACTATGTAATGTAAATCTCTCCCAGACTGAATACACTGGTACCATTCATATTTGTAGGGGTCCCAGGATCCCATCTATCCTATAAGCTAACTTCTATGAGTTTTAATTAAAAACACTCTTTTTCCCACTGAAATGTAAAATATTTGATACTTATGTTTATATAAATAAGAAAACACTACAAACTGAGCCAAAACAGTATTAGTATTTGGTGAAATCTCTCATACTCTTAAAAGAATTTGATCTTCTAAGCAAACAAACTTTTATTAAATATACAAACTAGCATTTTGGGATGAAACCCTCCTGTTTACCCTGAAGCCTTGCTACATTTCCTTTAATCAAACCAAGTTAAACTGAATCTTATTTATATTTTCTATAGATCGAATGGGAGAACATGTGACTATGGCATTCTGATACCACAGTTCCTTAGGGCATTTCTGTAATTTCAAGCTGGATTGTCTAGCCTGACAGGAATGTATCTACACTTAGGAAAATTTAGGATCAGATCAGTTTATCTATTGCCTTAAAGCCCTGAATTTTATTTTCTTTAAGCTGAACAAAATCTTCCATCTTATTATTTTTTCTTAACTAGAAAGAAATTTTCATGTAGGATTAATGCAGGTTAATCTCTCCTGAAAAGACTGAAACCCCAGCGCCTTGACCTTATTCACCTGGGAAGTCTGGCAAACAGATTCTCAGGACACTCTCCCAAAGTAAAAGCCTGCTGCAGCAAGGGAGAAACAAAACTGAGAGCCCAGAGCTCGCCTCTGAAAACACCCCGGGTCTTTCTGCTTTCTGGACAGTTAGGATTGAGAGTCCCATACATCACCACCATTGACTCTCAATGGGTAGATCAATGAAAAGATAGAAAATGAGAGATTGCTGTGACATCTGAACTGTATCTTCTGGAAGCAGCAACTCTCGCAGGGCAGACTCTCCTGTGCAAAGTGACACACAATTAATTAGTGTACAGTGCTGACTCTAGTAAAACAGGGCTTGAAGGTCTTTAGGTATCTGTGACTCCTATTCACAGGAAAATTCAATTTTAGGGTGTCCAAAACTACTTGTAAATCCTGGTCAAATCAATGGAATAAACATTTTTTAAAGGTAAGGACCAATGTATTTAAGGATTTGGGGTTTTATTTTGGTGGGGTTTTTTTGTTTGTTTTGTTTTTTCATTTGTAAGAGAAACAATAAATGAAGAACTGGTTCAAAAAGATTTAAAGAACACTGAAGAACTTCTTATCCTGCAAGTTCTGTACTCAAGAGTACGCAGAATGAATTGAAAGAGAAATAAATGCTCCTCTACTTGAGGAGACCTGAATCTATACCTTTCATATTGCAAAAGAAACACCAGGCTACTGCACTCTCCACTCTCTTCTGTTCGAATACTTCCACTTTTTCCAAAATCCATGTTTTTTGACAGACAGCGATAGAGCTAGGAGGTTGCTATAAGCCTGGTGGTTTGATCACTCATCTAAACTTTTAAAAAACAGTCTGAAACCAAAATCTCTCATCTCTGGTTAAGAAAAAAAGGTCACTTAGTAAAAATTAAAATTACCCTATTGCCTATTTTTGATCTGTTAATTGAAACATCAGTAATACTCACAGCATTATCTTCATCTTAAAATACACTGCTGAAAATTTGGCTTGTACTCCCAAACAAGCACAGAGAAAGGAATGACTGAGTAACCACAGCAGTAATGATTGCAACAGCTGTCTTCACCTGCATTCTCTATTCTGTTTGTAATTATTCAAGAATATTGATTGCTTTTCCAAAATTAACACATTTCTTTTCTACTGATCAAATATATAGGCTGTTACTCAAGATCTAAGAATTCCCTACTCTCACTGTACCCTTACAATATAAAGGAATATTGCTTTCATTTTACTGAGGGAAATGTGAACTATGAGGAGGATAAATTATTTGCTCAAGGTGAACCTCATGAGGCAGTGTTTGAATCAACAATGCATCCAGTCAATTGTACAGTGGGATTTGTGGGCAGAAAAATGTGAAACGCACTTCTTTCTGCTCCTCATTAGGATGAGCCCATCCCCTGAAGCAGGAAAAGGTACCTAGCATATCTAATTGGCAGAAGGCATAACTATTAATGTTCTTTGAATAATAAAAAGTGGAGCAGTAATTCTCATCATTATAAGGAACAAAGATAAAATCTGTAAGAACCTTGTGATGGAAGCTGGTTTGTCTATAGGCAGCATTCAATAGCACAGGCTCTACCTAGAGATACACTGTAGAAGCCTGTTCCAGTGACAATGTACCACAGTCTTCAGACTCCTCTCCCCTCATCCCACCCTACCCCTCATTCTCCTTCTTCTGGAAAGTCCAAAACTGCAGTAAGGTTTTAGAGTAGGTCTGAAAGCTACTACAGTCCATGAAAGGTTTTGCAAAACCAAAAAATGTCGTGTTGCAACTGGTACACACCACTCATCTCATCTGAGGGTGTGCACATCTGCAATTAAAATGACAAGGAAATGCTGTCCACCCATCATTAAAGTCATTTTGCTAAAAGAGTGATCTCAATGGTGCTCAGGGCTTCCCAGGCTGAGGGATGCAAACACACCCCCTTTGACAAGGGAGCTTTCTGTTTAATGTGAGCATCACTGTCATACATGGACAGCAAAGTCAAGAGCCAGACAATGCCTCCACAAACAGATCACACTTCTTTTTCATGCTGGTGCACTGGAAAAGGACAGACAAGTATTTGCTACATCCAAATCAACTTTTCCCTGCTGCTGCACCAGATGGAGGTTTCCCTACATTATTCACTACAATTACCATTCTAAAAGGGTGGGAGACAAGAACACAAATTGGGACTTGATACCCACCTGCTGCACTGTTCTCAGGCACACTTGCTTCATACAGGCTATGGCTGAATGAAATCTCCTCCTCTTGTTCTTCTGTAAAGATAATGACCACAGCTGTGGCTGTTCGAGGTGAGATACCTTGATCTGAAGCCATCACTAGCAGGTGGGTACTGAACTCCTTGGAAGCCAAGGGCTCCTGAAGACTAATGTCACCTGTCTTTGCATCAATCTGAAATAAGCTTTCTGCCATCAGACTAAAAACAATAGTTCCATTTGATCCCAGATCCACATCCTCTGCTCCCACAGTGACTATGGTCTCATTCACAGGGGTTTCAGCAGGCACAAAGGCCCTGATAGGGTTCTGCAAAAAAATGGGATCATTGTCATTCACATCGCCAACATGCACCACAACACTGACAGTGGTGCTTCTTGGCAAATAGGTGCTACAGTCACTTGCCACAGCCCTAAATGTATATTGGGATTTGGTCTCCCGGTCCAGTGCCTTTGTAGTAACTATAGACCCTGTTACACTGTTGATAGCAAATGCTCCAAAGGTGTCGTCAATGAGGGAGTACCTAACTTCACCACTCAGGCCATCATCTTCGTCAGAAGCAAAGAGGTCCAGTATGGCTGAGCCTTCATCTAGGTCTTCTCTCACAGAGATTTGATACTGGGTCTTTTCAAACAATGGGTTGTGATCATTTTCATCCAAGACCGTTATATAGAGCTGTGCAGTGGAGCTTCTCGAGGGACTGCCTAGGTCACGGCACTCAATGACAAGAGTGAAATTGCTGACGTCTTCTCTGTCTAAGCTACGAGTGGCCAGCAGTTTTCCTGAAGTGTTATTTAGTGTGAAGTATTCTCCAACATTTCCACCTTTCAAACATAAAAAATAAAATGATCACAAACAATTGCTTTAGAAAAAAGAACTCCTTGTGAATACTGCTATTTTAATTGCAATAACATGATCCAATTGGTCATACAGCTGGTGTGCTCATGTGCCTTTCACATATTTTATTCCTTTTATATGAATCAAAATCTGCATTTCATTTGAATCAGTGGGTGGCAATGACAGTAAATAGTGAATGTCATATCAATTTACAGAGTGTCTATTTTGCCAGATGCATGTCTTTTTTCCCAAAGCATCACACCTTATAAAAATCGCCTGCAACTATAATGCTGCATAAAGCAACCTCTTCCCAACCTTTGTTACAAATTCCAGAAACCTATAAACTATTGCTGACAATTGTAATTACTTGCTTCTTGTTCTCTTCTACAAACCTGTCTCTTGGAAGTGAATAATTGTGCAAGGTCTTGATCTGGGGGGCATGGAGAGGGGAAGGTAAATATGAAGCAGTCAACAGAAGTCAGCATTTTTAGTAACAATGAATGACATACATACTTTCTAACATGTAGAAAGACCAAAGGTAATACAATTAAGGATCATAAAAGACTGTGAAATTAAAACCAAGAAAAGACAAAGGAATTCGTAACTGTTTCTTCAAAGAAAAAACTGTTGGCTGTTACCACAGTAGCCATCTGCCTACATTTGAGCTATTGCTGAGAGGCACAAACTAAAGGAAGCACAGCAAACTTGTATTTGTGCAAGGACATCACAGGAGGCTTTGAACAGCTGTGGAGCTTGCATTGGCATAGTGGACACGGGGAGCTGGTAATATAAACACCAAGTACGACATTACTAATTGCTAGGTGAAAGAAGCTCTCATTACATTAAATAAAATTAGATTAATTCTCGTACTTATTTGTAAGGCTATCTTTACACTCAACTTCCACAACTATAACAAAAAGAACAGAATTATGCCTTCATGATTAATGCCTCCATCCAGCATTTGGTAGCTTCTTGTTTTTCTTTTCTGTACTATTTCAAATCCAGAAAGCAGATATAAAGTATGCCTTGGGAGTGCTTATTAATGCTGACAAAGGGGTAAAGGATTTTTCTTTTTTCTGCATGAATGAACAATGTGAACAAGACGGAAGCTGGGGAGACCTGGTAAAATCAAGGCTAGCCTAAAACTTGGATACTGCTATTTATATATTTCCTGCTTTATAGTAACAAAAATGATAAAGTGTAACTTACCAATTATTTTGTATCTTAAAGCTCCGTTATTGCCAGCATCAATATCCACAGCTCGGATAACATAAATGACAGAAGGCTGCTGGTTCTCTAGAACACGTATCTCAGAAGTGGGAAGAAGAAACAGGGGAGAGTGATCATTTTCATCCAGCACTGTGCAGATAACTGTCACCGTGCTTGACAGCAATGGGGTTCCACTATCTCGAACCAAAACTAGGATTAATAAAAAGAAAGCAAATTTTATACAATGGTTGTGGGTGCAACAATAGATATTCATTAAAAATAACATAATAGGAGAGTTACTTGTGCTATCCAAAAGCACATGCATCTTACCAATTTGATCTAATTAAGACAGCATGAGAAAAGGTAATGCTGATAATAACATCACGTCCATTCTCACTTTTCATTTTACAGGCATTCACAGATATTTCACACTGTTACCTTTAATACTGAAAACCTCCTGGGTTTCCCTGTCCAGTGATGCAGTTGTTACAAGTACTCCACTGTCCAAGTTCATCTTGAATTTCTCATAACCAGATCCTGGCAAGATTTCATACCGAAGCAAGGAATTCAGTCCTTAAAAGCAGAATGGAAGTCTTAGTAAAACACAACCACTCTCTTCACGTTCAGGTCAGATTTGTCTCTTTCTTCTCTCTCTACCCAGGAAATGAATTATGGATGAAATTATTTTTAATGCAGCGAGTGCTTCCTCATTAGCACAAATTAAAAATTCTTGTTCAGATGCTGCTTTGTGTCTAAGTCTTCCAGCCACTCAAAGTGACCCCAGTAACATTTCTAGGCACTCAGGACATGCCTCCAAAGAGGCTGACATATCTACATCATGCAAGACAGCATTAACTTAGACCATGGAATCCATGCATTTGTCTTCCCAAGGCAATTTATTTCTCAGCAGAATGTCAAGGCGAGTATTGGGCTGCTCTGGCAGCTCTGGTTCTCCACTTAACTTCACTCAGAGCTAATGCAACTATCTTTATACAGTACAACACTGAATAGTATACACATTCAGAGAAAACATCCACTTCTTGGCATGCCCACCGGTTCTACATATTCATAATACCAAGCAGGCAGCTACCTAAGCCCCATCAGGGGTCACAAGGTAGCCTTCTCCTAGTTGTCTTGAACAGAAAAGCCCATTTGGTGAACATTCCCACAGCTCACTTCAGGCTTTGTAGATTGCCCCCACCTGTAGCCAGTCTCTGAAATGATACTGCTTGGTTTTATAAAGTTGTGCAGGATTTCCAAAGGAAGGGTTAAAGAGTTTCTTTCCCTACAAGTTTTTCTGAATGTCAGTTCCATGCAGTTCCTAATTAGACTTACCCATTTGTACATAGTACAGAGGTATTAGCCTTCCTGTCTTTCTCTAGGAAATAGACTAAAACCATACAGGTTTTTAAAAACCTTTGTTTCAGACTTGCCCACCTGAAATCAAACAAGAAATGTGACTCTACATTCTCACCTATTACGGTTATAAAATAATTTCTTTCACATTTCTTCTAGTTTCACACCCTCCTGAGGAAAGTATAATGTCATCTCCATAACACATACATTATTAACTTTAATTAGTTTAATCCTACACTATACTTGAAAGGCTTGTACTATTGTGCTCCCTTTTTTTTCTTCTTCTTCAATTTTTCTAAGTTTCATTCAATCATTCTGTGTTTTCCAACCAACAATCAGTCTTTTAGTAGGCTAGGGACAGTTGGTGCACCTGGAAAACTACAGGGCTCCTAGTCATACGCAAACTGCTATTCAGAGTCAAACACTGCCTGCCTGTTCTCATCTGCTGCAGGCAACAACAGGATGATCTGCACTGGAGTTGATGGAGAAACGAGTGTGAAAGAAGAAACAGAGCCTATCTTTTTTTACCATCCATTACATCCTTGTTTGCCTTTTAATAGCTTTGCTAAATAGTTGACAATGCTACTAAAATTTGATTAATAGAATTACACCTAAACTAAGTTAAGAGAGGGACATACTTGTACAACATGCAGCAGAAGAAAAAAATGAGTTACAGAAATCCTTCCAGCTTTCCAGAAGAAAGGCGAAAAATTACAGCAGTAAGGACAATCAAGGAGAATGTCTTGAAAGTTTAAGGTTACCAATGCACACTATCTGATCTTCCCGTATTAGATACTATTCAACTACATTTAGAAAGGTACTGATGGCTCTGCCTGCACTTATCTACCCTTAATACTCAATATAAAATAGATGGAAAAGATGACACATGACAGTGCAGGGCTGATACCAACTATTAGCCATTGGTCTCCTGCAACTGAGCTGCTTCAACCTAGTGCCTCCATTGGCAGATTTCACAAGGGACATTACTTACAGTGCCGAAAGAACATACAGGTGCCATCCAAACTGACTATTCACACGCTGTTGAAATTAAAACTTTTAACCCTTAAAGGGCACAGATATGTGACACCTTGATTACAGTTATTTACCACACAGTTACTGCCTCCTTTCTCATATTCAGCTGCTAGAAGCACACAACTAACAGCAGGAGAAAGCTGCACACCCTGCCCAAGGGAGGAGCATGATGACTCTACACATTCACATACCATGGCACAGCAGCTGACATGTTTGCACTTGATTCAACCTGTTGGTTAATTATTCAGTAGTGCTAGTCACATCTTGGGGGCTGAAATTACAAGGTCAAATGAGAAACAAACTATTCTTCCTGTGCATTATGAGCTAGAAGAGGAGCTAAATCCCTTGGCAAGGACCCCCTTCCTTGCAGGCCAAACGGCAGGGTGTATGCATGGTGCCTGAGCTGCAGGCAAGGAAAAGCTTCAGCCCATTTTCCCATTCTCCCACCACAGCACGAGCAGCCCATATGCTCTCACAGCTTCTCAGAAGCAGCAACCGTGGCATTACATTCTAGTGCCAACACTACTGAAGAAGCAATGTGAACAAATGTCCCCACTGCCCTAAGCCTAAGCTCAAGTCTCATCTTTACAATACTAGTGTTATAAGACTAAATCCATGCATATGACCAAGACAAAATGTCTAGTGGATGGCAGTAAGCTCTGTCTCATAAGTCGGCAGTCCCTGTTAATCTTCTGAGATTTTTCTCCCAAGGCACAACTATTGAACCACAGAGGTTCATATCAGCTTAAAAGCAGACCTTGGCAAATGCTAATTCAGTTCATTTAGGGCTTTTGCAAAGGCATGTCTCAAGACCTATCTTAACTACACTGGGAGTATCTTTGCTTTCCCGTGTATTTTTTTCCAGCATTTACCCATCTTACATGTCTTTACAGCTGCATTTACTTGCGTTGTGCTGTTAGATGCTGGCCTTGGGGCGGTTTGAGAGCTCCATACTGTGAAATGACTGTGAAAGTGAGGCATCAGAGTTGCAGTAAGCACAGCACTTGTAATATGCAGGAGGGAGTTGGCCAAACAAGACGTTTCATGGATACATCCACATGAAAGAAAATCATTACAAGCAAAAATTTTAGTAGTGATTTCCAAAAACGACAGATCTTTTGAACTGGAAGCAAACTTACAGCTTGGGTCATACACAAAGAAAGTGACAGCTGCTTGCTTTCCCTCTTCCCTTCACAGGGAATGAAGCAGAAAAACAAATAAAAGGTTGATGATTACTGATATTGTCAGTAAAAATTATTCCTCTCTGTGGTCAGTCAGGGAACATATGAAGCAGGGAAAAAAAAACAAACCTGTGATTGGTGGGGAGTCCTCCACTGAGACTATGCAAAAATTACCAATATGTGAACTGTAATTTAAACAGAGAATAAAGCAAAAAAAATGTAATGTAAAAAATAAAGATCATCATGAGAGGAGTTGTCTTACTCAAAAATTCTGTTCCAAAAACATAAGAAAAGTGAGTAGCTTTATATTAATATAACTCCTCTATAAAGCCTATTTTCTGATATTATGAGCGTTGCTTCAGTATTTGTTCGGAACAGTACTGCTCCATGCACATGACATGGGGCCAAATCAGAAGGACTGTGGTTACTGGAAAACGTACTTTAAAAAAAACCCCAACCAACCCCAAAACCCCAGGAAAGAACCATCAGCCACAACAGTGCTCCAGCCCAAAGCATCTGCACAGGCAGAAGCACACTGTGCCACCCAGTACACTTGGAATACCCTTCCCATCCACCCTGCCAAGCCACCCCCACTCCCTCCTCCTAACCGCTCCCAAAATTTCCCTTCTGCTGTATTTCCCACAAGATGTACAATAAATAAATAAAATGGACAGAGAAAGGAGAGAGAGGAATTCAAGCAAATTCCCACTTTTCCCTACTACCTTGCAAATTTTTACTTCAAATAGTGCTTTTTTTTTTTTAGTGTGATCCACAAAAGAAAGAAAATACTTGGAAGAGCTAGGTACAGAGGTAGACTGTAACACTGCTCAGCTGTCACAAAGATTTTCATAAACAGGGCTACCCACCCATTCCTAATTTTGAAATACCTTACATACTTGTGGGTAAATGCCTCTTTTATACAGCACCTCTATTGAGCTCACATCAGTCTTTTGTAATCAATACATGCTCTACATTAAAATGACAAATCTTACTGAATACAGAAAAATATTTTGCTAACAAGATCTATTGTTTCATCTACTTCTCAGGTAGCACAGCTTTAAACAATTCTAAACATATGAAGAAAGTGAACCCACAGTAAAAAAAAGTCATTCACGGATTTGAGACAACCTTTGAGCCACTCACAGTGGTACTGTAGTATTTAATTGTCTTCCCAGATATTATCTTTACTGCAGACCACAGACTCTGCATAACTGCTTCATGTTACACCAACTGTATGCACTGTGCATGGTATTACTTAAGATAAAGATTTTCTCCAGCACAGACTACCTGCAACATCATATGCATTTTAGATTTTCAAAAAAGAAGGTACTCGAAAAAACAGAGGGAATGTTTGTTGCTTAGCAAAGACTCGCTGAGGTTTAGTCCTTACCTGTGATTCAAAGGGCATCCCTTCTTACTTATCTATGTATGTTTGAAAAGCAATGCATTAACACTCTTATGCACATAAAATCCTATCTGTAATCTGGAGCGGCTTCAGTGAGCCCTTCACAGCTCAACTAGCTGGAAAAGCTTGGATGACAGTGCCCCTTTCTGGTCAGAAAAGATTAGTGCATATTCACTGGTTCTGTCACAAAGCCAGGACTCTTGCCTAGCAAACTGTTTTAAAACTTTGCAAAACAGTCTGATCGAGAGCAACAATGTTCCAGTATTAACTTTAACTGAGCTGAAAGTTGTTTTCTGATTTATAACCAGAGCATGCTGTCTATCTTCACGTGAAAGCTACAACACACTGAGCTACTCTGCGTCATGCAAGTGCACATTTTTACATTTAATACACCAGTCAGAGATGAAGCTACCCCAGCATACAAGTCAGAATACAGGTTGAGGGTTTAATGTAAAAGCCATGTTTTGAAACTCATACACTACCTTGGGAAGAGCACAACGGCTGTACGTGCAAGCACAGCAGGCAGCAAGATTTGATCAGTCTACAATGGTCCACAATAAAATTAATAGCAAAGGGACAGAATTACCTGCATCTCTGTCCATGGCTTCCACTTTTATGACAAACTCCCCTGGATCCTGGTTTTCATGAACTGCAGTCTCATAAAGCTGCTTCAGAAATATTGGGGTCTCATCATTCACATCAAGAACAAGGATGGTTAGAACCTGTGTGGCAGAGAGAGCTGGGCTGCCATCATCAAGAGCCACGATTGTTAAACTGTAGCGCTCCTGAATCTCACGGTCCAGGAGCTGGGCTGTAGTTAAGAGTCCTATTATAAAGAAAGAAGGTATTAAAAACATATTTTGGTCCAGGTTAGGCTCCCAGTTGTTCCAGCACTCACAGCTTCAGTGTAGCATCACCATGCATGCTGTGCCATCGCTGCAAGGCTTCCAGACTTCCTGTGATTCCCTTCGAGTGCTAATCGGCCCAGAAATATGCATTTTGACATAAAGGGAACTGGGATTCATGGAATATTCAAGTGAAATCCCAATATTCATTTTTATTTAACTATAGGCTTAACTTTCTAACTTCATTTAACTTAAATATTTGTCTTCTTCTGAACATATTATGCAATTAGGAGCTCTACAAATCAGTATCAGTTATATCACATATGGATTCAAAATCAGCGTAAGAACCAGAAAATATTGCAACTATTAGGGTGACTTGTGTGCAGACGGTATAATAGTTACGGAACTCATCCAGGAGCCAGAGAATTTCAGAGGGCTGAAGAATCAAATTCATCAGCACTTTGAACCTCCACTGCACATATTCCACCCACAGTGTAGTTGACATTCCTTGATCTTGACTTTGCCTTTCCCCGTGTCTACCTATAGCAACACGTGTGCACATGCATCATGCAAAAATCAGAATGAACTGTTTCACTGCACACTCTCTCCCCACACTTAACACGCTATTGGAAGACACTCCAGCACATCTACACAACACAGATAATAATGTCATGCAGAAATTTCAGAGCTGAGTCTCACTGATCTGGCCTACTGCATGTAGCACTGCCATGCTCGTGTGGTGCTCTGCCCCACATAATCACTCCTGAGGATGTAAGTCACCTGGGTAGACTACCATGGTAAAGTGGTATTTCAGTATTGCATTGTATGCACTCCTAACTATTACTGTGAGTAATATTGTACAGTACAAGAAACTCCAGAGAACAGAAGTTACAGTACCTGTGATTTTATCCAGTACAAATGCTTTGTTTTCATTGCCTGAAAGAATGTGATATGTGACTTGTCCATTTCTTCCCTCATCAGGATCCTTTGCAATTACACGGTGCACAAGGAAGCCCACTTCCACATCCTCCATGACAGAGGAAAGAGGTAAAGACGTAAAACTGGGACTGTTGTCATTGATATCTAAAATAACAATTTTCACAGCCAGGGAATCAAGCCTGCGATCAGTCAGATTTATTGCCTGGTCTGTCGCAGACACTGTAAGGATCACAGAGTGAGTCATCTCCCTGTCTAGTGGAAAAGCTGTGGTCAACGTGCCAGATGAAGGATGAATAAGAAACGGATTTTCACCTATGTTACCTGTTTCCAGAGAATATTGTATTTTGCTGTTCAGAAAACTGCCATCTCCATCTTTTGCATTGAATGTGTAAACCAGAGTGCCAACAGGTACATTTTCCTCTATGCCGATCACTATAAAATCATCTTGAAAATATGGAGCATGATCATTCTGATCTTCTACACCAATACTTAGGAAGACAGTGTTATTCTGTGGAGGATTATTATTATAATCCTTTATAATAACTTGCAAAAGGAAGTGTGAAGCTGTTTCATAATCAAGTTCCTTGGAAAGAAAAAGGTTTCCTGTCAAGCTATCTATTTCAAAATGAGTATCATCACCATCTTTAGCGATACTGAAATGCAGTTTCTTGTTAGTTTCTAGATTATTATCAGGCCATTTCAAAGAATGTAACACTTGTGCAGGTTTAAAATTTTCAGGTACAACAAAGTGCTGGAAATCTTGAGAGAAGACAGATCTTCCATTGGGAAGTGCAATTACCTGCAACAAAAGCACCAAGACTTCAATATTTTCCTATTGTTAAGATGAATAGTGTACTGAAAATAGTTTTCCTTAACTGAGAGTTTAATATTTTATTATTTGTGACTGTATTTCTCCTAAGTATGTCCCAAAGCCAGAAAACAAACTCAATATGCTCCGTAAGAGTTCAAATAGTCCTTGCCCAGTCATTCCAAAACTTTACCTTTCATTCCCATGTTTAAAAAAAAGATCAAGACTCTCTCATCCTCTGAATCACAGGAGTCCAAAGACAGATGACTTGAATACTGCTCTCTCTGCCTCTACTCTGAAGCACTTCAACTGTCTCTCTACACAGGATAGCATCACAGAGACAGATGTGACAAAAAAATATGCACTTTATGCAGTGTGCCAAACATAAACAGATAGCTGGGGGTTTTCAGGGTTATGTGATTACAGGGTTTCATTCATTATAGATTGCTGCAGAGTTCCAGGCTAACGCTTTAAAATGAAAGAATCTCTTTAACTGTGGGAACTGCATTTGCCTTGTCTTGACTGAAGTATTTTTTTCCAAGCTATCCAAAATTAACCTTCTTTTGGGTGACATGAGAATAGCAGCCTTGGTGACATTAAACCTCTGATAAAGGAGCACACAGGTGGCCTGGACAAAGCCGCCCCACTGCAGCTCGATGAACAGCAGGTGGCTGGCTGGGGTGAGAGCACACGCTGGATTTCACACTCCCATGCAGAGCAGCCCTGTATAAACCAGCACAAAGGAATGAGCTATCCTTACACTGGGTTACAGAAACAGAATTTAGATAAAAGAGTAACAGAACAGAAAAAAGAAAAAAATCTCTGTTCTCTCCTGCACTTTCAGTCCCTCCTGATATTTGCTTTTCATTCTGCCTACCTGGGTATTTTCCTTCTCTTTTCCAGTGTGCATAATGACCTCCTATTAAAGTGCAAACATCATCTATCTGCAAGACAACTCAGAATGCTGCTGTGTATTCTTAAAGTAAAATGAGTCTGCCCTCTGATTTCCTCCCGCAGCAGAAAAATGACTGCAGAAAATTACTATGAGATGAGGTGCTTATAATTTTGAACTCCCTTTCTTCAGCTTATTTCCCTAGCTTTTCCCAAATTTTTTTCAAAGAAACTAAGTATCTAAAATAACTGTTCTATCTGTACAACATAAACAAGTACCTGGATGTAAACAGCAGCACACCCTTGAAGTGAAGGCATCCCCTGGTCCCTGGCTGTGACTATCATCCTGTAGTCTGATCTCTCAGCATGTGACAGAGACCGGGTTGTTCTTAACTCCCCACTGACAGCATCAATCTGGAAGTATCCTATATCCTCTTCTATGGGGAAAAAAATGGATGAGTTATTGTAGATTTTTTCCACTTGCCGCCATAATACTGAAATTTGTAATAGTAAGAAAGAACAGGACCCAGAGGAAAGGGAACCTGCTGCACTCATTTGCATCTCTCTGGCTCCTTTAGTTCACCTCTTCTTCCTTCATCAAGTACACAGTTATTATAAACCACTTAGTCTGAATTTAGAAAGCCAGAGAGAGATGCTATGGAGTACTAAAGCGACTGCTCAATTCTGCACCAGAACTATTCACACCAATGCTGTGTGCATCAGGTGAGCAGCAGACACCCAGGATTGGTACTCATGCTTCCAACATAGGTTGATAAACAGGGCCAGAGAAGGAATTAGGTCTCAGACTCTGAACTGGCACAAAGCGTCAAGTCGTGATGCTGACTCAGTCGGCTGGCCCATGTCCCTCTCAGACGATGGGTCATCAAAGGGCCCTATCTAACCCCCTAAGTTATCATAACTACAGTGATGCTGCCTGCCCTGCCTGTGCTCTGAACCAGGAGGTAGCTGGGTGTAGCTAAAATCTTACAGTAAATTGCTACAGTGCAACAATTGGAAATTATGGTGAATGTTGGAAATTATGCTTAAGTCCTTCATCAAGGACTTTCTGCATGCTAATAAAAAGCAACTTCTAATTAAAATTACTACTTTCAGCTACATCATATTACATCTATTCTAGACTTGCAAAGAAAAATTGATCCACAGAAAATAGCTCTTTGTAATTTAGCATCATAGAATCACTTAGGTTGGAAAAGACTCCTAAGATCACTGAGTCCAACCATAGACCTAACACTACCAAGTCCACAACTAAACTATATCCCTAAGCGCCACATCTACATGTCTTTTAAATACCTCCAGGGATGGTGACTCCAGTTCCCTGGACAGCCAGTTCCAGTGCTTTACAACACTTTCTGTGAATAATTTTTTCCTAATGTGCAACCTAAACCTCCCCTGGCGCAACCTGAGGCCACTTTCTCTCATCATATCACTTGTTACCTGGGAAAAGAGACTGACACCCACCTCCCCCATTTTCAAGGAATGCAAAAAAAATTACTCTCCAACTTTCAGTAAAATGGGAAAGTATCTATTACTTAGTATATCTTACCAGAAACTGAGAAAATTGAATTTGTCATAACCACCTGTCTTTTAAAATACTACGCAAACAACTTCTTCCTACGTCAATTTTTAATAAGGTGTGCTAGTGGGTTAAATAAAGTCATGTAGCATAACAGCTGGTATTCTAATAAGCAAATGTGGTAAAAATAAATCCAGTGCAGATGTCATTCACAAAACACACATAAAGAACTATATTTCCATAGACATCTAAGTGAGCATGAAGCTGTTTATGTTCTCCAATCTACACATGCAAATTAGTTAGCTGCACATATAGATGTTCCTTTTTGCATCCAATCACCTCACCTGCAATTGTAAAATATTTGCATGTGTAGAATTTGAAAAAAGACAGAGCAGGCTAGTTAGAAAACAGGGTTTTCACAATCAACAAATAGGAACTTTTTCCAGTATTGTTCTGCTATTTTTGACTGACTGTAGGTTTCCAATGCTCCATGAGTCCCTTCTGGGTTGAGTCTCACAGTCTGGAATGTAATGAGGAAATAGCCAACAAAAGGAAACAATATGTAGGGATAATTACATTGAACAAGACAGTCCTGCATTCTGTACATTTCAGGATAGTTTCAAAATATTAATGCTGCTTTATTACTATTTTCATCAATAGCTTTTGGTTACTTTCCTGGTTTAGGTCCCAACTTTATGTCTACATTCACAGATACACTGGTTCGTTCCATATAATGTCTCATGACACAAAATCCCAGTTAAGCAAAAGGCAGGGGAGATATGAAAAACAGAACACATAATGTGAATTGCATGCACGTATTTTCAACATTTTGCTAAAATAGATATTTCAAATGATTGATACAGAGAACTAACACAAAAAAAAAAGACAACAATAAATGGATATCTACAAAAACTATTCCCTTCATTTTTCTACCAAAATGGAGCTAGAGTTACCAAACTGAACCAAAAATATAAAACAGTTTAAAAAAAAGAGAACAAAAACATTGGAAGTACATAACTGCAATCTAAGCATAAGGCTATGAGGATTCACCCCTGCTTCAGCAGTGATGACTACAGTCAATACGTCTTAGTATAAAGACCAAGTACTTGTTTTTCTGCTTTAAGTACCAGAATGTAATACAGCTAAGCTCAGCTGAAATAGGTGTCAATTCACAGAGATTCCATTTTGAAAGTATTTCTCATTTTCATCTTTTTTATCTGGTACTGCACTATAAAGACAGTAAAAACTGAAACATCTTGTTTATATTTTACTGCTATTTTTATCAGACTATTTCTTAATTTATTCATGGACAATTTCAAAGTATATGCATTTGATTCCAAATCAGAAAAAACTTCACGAAAAAACCCTTATGAAATGGCTTTCCCTTCATCTACACACAGATTAATCCAACTTTTATACTACATTTTGAGGCTAAAGCAATTTCTTCAATTTTAGAATTTTTCAGTTTCTATATAAGCCTACCTAAAGACAGATCTTACTTTTCAACTGATTTAATAGATGGCATGTACTAAGAGTAGAGACAGATCACTTTTGAATACTTTTGCCCAAGATTACTGAGAGCAAGTGCATGTGAGTTGTAGCTTGCTCAATTTCTAAATACACTCTAAAATCCTCCTCCTCACTTCTTTTGGAAGTTCAAAGGGAGGAATAAGAGAAAAAGGTGATTTTAAGTTCTACACTCGAAGAGTATGTCAGCCATTGTTCTCAAAGCTCATGCTCCCTGCACTTCCTTTTTGTATGAAAAGGAAGAAGATAGAGGAGAAACAGGTAAGAAAGAAGGAAACTGAGAAGACCAGATGAAGCATCAAACAGAAAAAAAACCCTAATTCTCTCAATAATTAGATTCTAATAGCCCCAGTTTCTTCTTGTGCTTGCAGTTCTACCCTAACCTGCCAATAAATTGATTATGCCTTTTCACTTAAACTTTACCACCTGCATTTTCCAAACATATTGGCCAGGCTTTCACTTACGTGAGGTTTTCCAAAGCCCAAACACTTTCTCAACTCTGTGCTCTCAAACATTGTCAAAGAAAATGTAGTTTGGGACAAAAAAAAAGATGGTTCGATAAACACCAGACGGTGTGTGGTTGTGAACTTTGGCAGAACATTCAAGACTTCCAAGGACTGGCATTCAGGCAAGGTGGCCCAGAAAGCAGATGGAAAGTAACACCAGAGTTTTCTCACATATTCATGACCTCAGAATGCAGTGATAGTTAGGTACATGCTTTTACTTCATTACCTAAAGAATGGTATCTTTCCTAGGTTTAAAAATACTTAGTGCCTTGACCATCTCATTCTTCAAGATGGAAGAACAGTTGCTTCTCTTAAAAGAAAAGAGTAGGCCAACATCATGGCTCCCTGCATGCTGCTTGCAAATCACCCTGGAGAACAAATACTCATCCACATACATACAACACTTGCCAATTTGTTTGCATTAGCAGCACAAACCAGGCTTCTCCTAGCACTCTGGTGGTCAAGTGCTAATGTATTCAATGTGCAGAATTGGTCCAAATATAACTGTAAAAGCCTCTACTTTGCCAGTGCTGGTCTTAGCACACAAAGCAATAGTTTATGATGCACTATAAAGACAGACCGATTTTGTTATAAATGCTATACTATGACCTATTCACAGTTGTGAAGAAGGCCAAGCAAGTCACTTTGCAATTGCCAGCATCACTAAGGAATAGTACACATAGCTGGGATTCACCTCCCTCTGAACTGGGTTACACTTTCAGTGATAACACAGAAGTGGAGATGTAGCCATAGGATTGTGCATTTCCATACACGTGAATGTTTAAGGATGATTTGTTTGAATTTTCTGGGATGCAGGAGGGGCATTTTCAAGGAAACATTTCTCCTCTGAAGGCTAAAATTCATCTATTAGGTAAAGCTCATAGTTCTCTTACAGATTTTTCCTTCTGTAAATTGTTCGCATTAGTCATCAGCCCTCCTGCACAGCCTAATCCATTGCTGCTATCTTGGCAATTTTTTAAGGTCTTAAGAATATTAAAAATTACCCAGTGACCCTCAAAAGTTTAACAGCTGACACTGACACTCATAGCTCTTAATCTTGCAGCAGTCCCTCAGCTGTTGAAATGAGCACTGATCTGCGCACAAGACCTCCAATTAACCTGATGCCTTTGTGTTTAACAAATACAGCTGTAAATAAGATCATATTTCTTCTTCATATTTTAGTACTGAACAACATTTCAGAACTAGAAAATACTATTTTAAATAGAAACCAGGCAAGAACTACACCATGAAACAAGACCAGATGTTAAAGGCTGTGAGCCAACTAAAAACAACAACAACAAAAATTAGTACAAGGGAAGCTCAGCTGTTTCTGGATTTGTTTATCAGGAAAATATCTAGTTCCAAGGTTGAGATGGCTCTTTCAGTGGTTTTTTTTTGCTGCTGTTTTTATCCCTTTTTCTTTCTAGAGGCAGTATTTGCAAGATAAGTCATATTTTGTGTTGCTAGTCATTTTAATAACCTGAGACCTTGCTCTTACTCCCCTCTGGGGCTCTACAGCAAAGGCAGTAAGAAAATCCAATGTGCTGTTCGAAAGCAGGGGATATAGCTATAGGGGATATAGCAGACACCCCTGAAGAATATCTCCCATGTTGCCTGATCATCACCCTTCAAACAAAGGGTTAGGCCCTACTACTCATTCCCTTTTTCTTAAGGGGGATCCTTTCATGCAAATTATTATTCACAATGCAGAAGTCTACAATTCTCTCCAACTTGCTCTAGGAGAGGCAGTCACTTGTATCCAAATTAAGGCAATAATAGTATCGCCATAAACTGACCCTACAGACTTTTATTAGCTACATATATTTCAACTGCAAAATTTTCAGTAGAGTTGTTAAATGTCTCCTTTTTATAAGCATCTCTTGGCGGAAAAGAGCTTAGTTAGCTCTCTGGCTCTTGCAGATTTGGATCTTAGTTCTTCCATTACTCCACAGAAGTCAAAAGGGTACGCAGAGACACAATATAACATAATCCATAAGGATCTTTTGGTAATGTCAGCCTGGGCAAAAAGAGGCTAAAGATTCCCTTGCTCTTTAAGAGTGAGGAGTAATGTAGCTTGCAGTATACTGTTCTTTACTCTGCATTGACAAATAACAGTAATTAAACTAATCAAGCCCACATTTGAGCTCTGCCTACACAGAGAAGAACACCTGAGGAAATCCACTGAAATACTGGAAACATTTTCTTGCTCTGATAAAACAGTACGGTCTCTCTGCAAATTACCACAGACTAACAATACCAAACTCAAAAGGTATTGATTATATTAAGCTGGTAGAATAGAGCAGGTACCAAAATAAAATAAATAGTTCTGTTCTTGGCACCTCTTGCTGTTTTTAACCAAGACTGCAGCAAGGCAGGAGGAACAGACACTTTCCTCACTGGTTACAGACAGTTCTCTTCTGCATAAAAGTGTAGCAAGTGGTGTGTGGCAAAAACAGAGATCACATCTATGTCTCTTACAAGTATTAATGCCCTGGCCCCATTCATGTTCTAATTTAAGACTGCTCTGTTACTGATTTCACTGCAACCAAAACTGGACCCTATAGCTTACCCCAGAGGTGAATTAATACATACAGAAATTATGAGGAAAACTAAAGAGAAGTGTTTTCAAATGGCCACACTATGTCAGGCCAAGACAGCACTAAACAAAGGGTGAAACATGAACTAAAAACCACAAACCTCATTGTTTGCCCAGATTATCTCCTGATCCTTCTGATCCCTGTCTCAGACCGTTCTTTTAGCAGGAAAATTTTCAATTGGTCATGGGAAAAGGGAGATCATCTTTCAAGACATTAAACAACAGACTGAAACACTAAACTGTACAGTACAAGATCATGGTCCTAATCTTTTCAGAGTGCTATTTGAACACTCTCTGGCCAGCCACACAAGCAACCAAAACCTTGAGAAGATGGGGCAGAGGCGGGAGGGACAAAAGGTAGCTGCTTGCACCTCCTTAGATACTTCATAAGACATATGATCGTTCTGATGCCTATTTACACAGGCACCTTTATTCTAGCAGACACAAAATAGATACAAAATCCTGTATGTATACACGGCATCTCTAAAACTCTAGTTATTTCAGTGTATCTTTTCTTATGAATAACACTTACCTGATTCTATTGAATATAATACAACACCGTTGTTCCCAGAATCAAAGTCTTTTGCAAAGACAGTGGTAATAAGTGTCCCTGACGGCTGCCCTTCCAAAACCTGTCATCAAGCAATTTATAAATAATTTGCAAATATACATGGATAACAGTGAGTCTTAAAATAAATTCCTTCCCATAACACTAGAGTTTAGCTGTTGCTCTGTTTTCCCTTTCAGCAATATTTACTGTTAGTGCAAAGAGCATTTCAGGAAATGCTTAAATAATATAGTCCTAGCAATCCTGTTATGGTCTGCATACATTGCTAACCCAAAAATCTTTAGTACAGCAGACTCAGAGGTCAGAAATTAAAAGAGATTCTACTGTGTACATAAAATTATGCATGTATAACCTTTACATCTAAGGGTATATATAAATATCATTTA
>JAVSBS010009500.1:23048-38289 GCA_033124195.1 Coracias cyanogaster
TGGGCAGCGAAGGCGGGGGTATACGCCCTGAGGCAGTAATGTGTGTTACAGAGTCTTTGTCCATCCTGGTCAGGGAGAAATGAAGTTGTGCGCAGTGGTGTATATATTAATAAATATCATTTATAATGAAATACAGTAATTTGATAAATTTTGAAATTCCCAAATCTACCCAAGTCTCAGTTAAGAATGGGTGACGTTTCTACTTCTGTGCTGTGCTGTCAGTGTTTCAGAGTGGGACGGGGCTTAGGCTCCTGCCACAGGGTGGAGCTCGGAGCTCGGCATCCCACCCTTCCAGCAGCACCCACCTGGAAGTGCAGGTCCTGCCCGGGCCCTGCCTGGGGGAACTGGGGCTGGTTGTCGTTGAGGTCCCTCACAGTGATGTACACGGTGGCAGTGGTGTTAAGCTGCGGTGACCCGTGGTCAGTCACTAGCACGGTTAGCTGGTGGTGGGCTTGTTTTTCACGGTCTAGTGCAACCCAGTTTATGATTTCACCTGATGGACAATGAAAACAAGGGAGAAAGCGAGTAGGTTATTTACTGTATGCCAGCACTCATCTTACTACGTGCAATTGTACATTAAATTGAAATAATGACATGTGTCTTCTGATACACCTTATTGTTGACACTAAAACAATTTTCCAAGCTCCATTCCATAGAAACATTCTGTCAATCACAGTTTGCACTTGTACTTCAGCACCATATTACATCCTTTATGGCACAGTGGATGCGCCAGAGCAAAGGTATAAATCAGTATGATGAAACACACTGACCCTACAGAGAAATTATCTGGCCTTTTCTTCAGCCACACTTCAAGATAGGTAATACATGAGAACAGGGTTTCAGTTGGTGATGAATAGCCTTTATTATGCCCTGGCTTAGGAAATTCTCAACACAATGTCTGTACATTAATCAGGAAGCCTTATGTCTCCTCTATGTTCTGGTAAACCCAGTGAATAAATCTGACCTAATCTTCTCTCCACCAGCCCAACCATACTCAGTATAGCTGTAGATTTGTGGTTGACCAAAGTCCTTCACACAGATAACCACATATTACTTTAAGACCTTCTTGGTTAAATACTAGTACTCTGTTTGCCTTTGAACTTCCATAAATGTACTCAACAGAAAACCTGTTTTTGAATAAGAGTTTCATTCTGAGATTAATTCAGAGAAATTCTGGCACAGCCTATTCACTCCCCATGAGGAAAGGACATCTGGGAACAGGAATTTTAAACACATATCTTTGCTTGCTACATATCATTTTGTGTAACTGTACTATTTACAGTGCCTGTGCTCCTTACAGGATACCCTTCCTCTGGGCTTTCTATACTGTGTGGACATAGTATCTACTACTTAAGGCATCTGTGATTCCACTGCAGAGTACACCCTGTGCAGTGAAAAATTTCTCTCAGCCAATTTGATTTCTTTGGTGCCACGTACAATGTAAACTCAGTTTTGAAGTAACTTACAGCAGTTTTCACAAATATCTTAAATAATTGTACCTGTCAACTGTCACAGTTACCTCTACAGTTATTTACAGCTGACCTGTACCTTTCAACTGTACTTGATTACAGGCAATTAAGTTCCTCATATGAATTACTGAAGCTATAACTTAAAACTCCTTCTTTTAGTTTGTTACAGTCAAACACTAAAACTTACGGCCAAGTGACCAGAATGAAGTAATGAAAAAAATTAACTCCTAAGGGTTAGTTCATTCTTCATGAACACGTATTAGATTTTTTTCATTCCCCAAACTGTAAAGCTCTGAGTTAGAATATTCACATATCAACCCAAGAGATCCACAGCAGCTCCTGAAAGCTTTACACTTCCATTCCCTTAGGGAAGGCTGCTTTCCAAAAGCAGTATTAGGCAGACTACAAATCATAAAATGCTACCTGTGTTGGAATTCATCTTGAAATACTTTCCATCAGACAAGAGGAAATAGGAAAGTTGTCCATTTCTTCCCGAGTCTTTGTCAACAGCTGTAATGGTGCCAACCACACCCCCAGGAACTGGATTTTCCTCTGTTTCAAAGAAGTAGCTCTTATGCATAAACATGGGAGAATTATCATTTTCATCCAGGACATTAACTATCACTGACGTACTTGCTTTTTGCCTGAGGTTTTCATCCTTGGAGGTGCTAACCAGGGCTGTAAAACTTAGTATCTGAGCACATTCGTAGTTCAAATGTTTCTGAAGATAAATCCAGCCAGTGTCAGATCTGATTCCAAATGCAACAGAATCTGCACTAGGCTCTAAGGAATACGTCAGCTTGGAGGTAATGCTGTGTGGATCAAGTGAGTGTGCTTGAACCTGAAGGATTTGGGTACCTGGAGAGGTAGCTTCACTGATTTCTACTTGATATACCAAGTTTTGAAAAGCCAAAGTAGGGCCCATCTTCTGCTCTTCAATAATCACAGTCAACACCAGCAAAGACGTCAGAGGAGGACTTCCACAGTCTTCAGCTGCTATATGTAGAGTATATTCCTGTTGCTTATCTGCAAACAGTGTCCTGGTGAGGTTTACCACTCCAAGGCTTGGATCAATGCTAAACGCATTTGACTGCTTGCTTGCAATACTGTATTTTACTGCCCCATTTAGACCACTGTCTTTGTCTTCTGCATGAGCAATGTAAACAGCAGTGCCAGGAGGCTGGGTATGTGAAATAGTTACCTTATCAGATTTGGTAAGAAATAACGGAGGATTGTCATTAACATCTATCACAGATATGTTGACCTGGGTGCTACTGTAGACAGGGGAGTTACCCAACTGTGACTGAACAGTGAGCACCACAACAGACTGAGTTTCATAGTCAAGCTGTTTTTTGGTGCGGATGATACCAAACTGGGAGTCAATAGAGAATCTTCCATGTGGATCACCAGAGGAAATTCTGTAGGAAACCACTTCTAAAGAATCTAGAAATGGAAATAACAACAAAAAAAAGTAAAAAAAAAAATGAAGTGATCACATGAAGGTTGGCAAGAACATCTGTGAAGAATACATGCTGTTAAATTCAGCGGAATAAAAGTAAGCTACACAGATGTTTGACTTTCTTGGACTTTTTATTCTTCCCCCTTCCTCGTCCCCAGAGCCCTTTAGTAAAAAAAAAAAATACTGCACAAGCTTTATCTGAGTGTATACAGTTTGTGCACTGTTTGATTTTCATCTCACCGGTATGATAAATCTCTGTAGAGAAAATAGTATAATAGCCTCTTGTTTTTCCCTGATCTAAAATACAGAAAAAACACTACTATTAATTAGTCCTATGGGAGTAATATTACTACACACAGACATTTACTATAGCAAGGAATGAAACAGGTGGCAGTTCTCTGAAAGAACTGCATTTTACTGCTCATGGATGACCACTGCTATAACCTTTATTACCAAGGTCACTCCACAAGTGCTACCTCACCCTGAGGACAGTAGTCAATGCACTGTCCTTTCAAGAAGAAGAAAACAGGAGGATCTGACTAATCAAACATTTACAAAACCTCTGCCTCTGCCACTTTACATGTACAGATCCATCATCAATCTGGTACATAGACTCATAGATCTCACTGCTGTGCATAGGAACCAAATATATATGGCTCTCAGGACTGGGTCTGATTTTCAAAAGGTCCCAAAACACTCACTGGGACTTCACCACTTCATTTGGAAAAATGTGGGGGTTTTTCTGGTTCCATTTGTTTGGGTTTGTTTTGTTTTTAGAAGGCAGGTTATCTGGGGTTTGTTCATACAGATTCTCTGAAACTTCTAAATAATCTCTGATCGTGAGCATTGCTCTGAGATTTGTCTTGCATGGCTAATGCTTTAACAGAAGCCACACCATCACACAGACTCTTCCTTACACTTTCACAACCTGCCTCCTGTACTCCATTTACAATTCCAGAAATCCATCTAGAAAAAAATGAAGGCAGTTGCTAATCCTCATGGACCACCAAGGAGAGTACCACACATCTCCATCTGTTCTAAAGAACATCCTGATAAGAAGTGACTACACCTGTTGTTGTAAATAGCAACAGTAAATAGCATTTAATGCTTGACAGACTAAAGTTTTTTAAAAATATATGGATCTGCAGATATTTCCAGTCACAACAAAAATGCAATGTAATCTCTGAATATGCAACTTACTTGGAGGCTCTCTGGCCTTTATAGTGCCAATTGGGCTGTCTTCAGGTGCATCTTCAGGAACAGAAAAAGTATACCGGGATCTCTCAAATATGGCAGGGGCCAAAGCAGTCTGAAGGATGTTTACTGTGATGGCTGCATTGGTGGCAGAGGGAAGGCCACCTCCATCCCGGGCAGAAACAGTCAGAAAGAGCGCAGAATGCACCAGGTGGCCAACAGCTGAGATCAGGTAAATAATTCCTGAAAGTATACAGAAAAGTCCTCAAATAAAACATCCACACAAACACAATTGAAGCCCCAAAGTATAAACAAGAGCAAGAGGCACTGTTGAAAGTATCTGGGAAGCTATTACCTGCTGTTCGATAACAAGTTCCTGGTAAAATATCCTTTAATAGAAAGTTCTAAGGTCTGTTGAATTTGCAAGCTGCTAACAATTAGGTTTTTTATAAACTATACAAAATAAGTAATTATTTGAAAAGCAAATGCAATGCTCTGTCCAGAAACACAGCACTTTGGATATGCCTTCCTCAAGACAAACACATTTTCATTCTTTAACTCTGATGAATGAGACTAGCTGTCTCCAAATACATTCCCTTCTGACTGCTAAAATAAGTTTTTGGTAATATCAAATAATTATTCCCAATTTTAAAATTTATACTATTTATAATATTTGAAATATTATTACAGAAATCCACATCTAACAATTATTACCTAAGACAGTAGTAAGGATAGAAAAAATGAACATGGCAAGAATCCTGTCCCATCTTCTCCTGCATTAAAAGCTTTTTTTTTTACTTCAGATAAAGCTTTGAGTGAAGACTTTAGTCTCAGCAATGAGAATTACATCCAAACTATAGCTCTCTATAGGATGTTTATAATGGTCCACAAGAATTATCCAAAACTGATATTTGTTAAATGTTCCATGAGAGACAGCCATTCATTGTTTTTTGCAAGCAAATTAAGAATTTATAAATTAAGATATAAACTCACAAATAAATAATTATCCTTTAGAGCACTCTGAAAGTTTCATCTAGATGAAATGAACAAGAATACTTTAAAAATTTAGGGGAGCACACTAAACAGTAGAGCAGTATAGCTGATCTCAGTATGTTTTGTTACTTCATAAATTGTATAACTAAATTATAACCTGAGGCAGACAGCTAAACATCAGGTGTTTTCGGGCAGGTAAAACATGAAATAAGGAAATGTAATCATGTCCTAGAGAGCATTAACACTGTTTTGTCTTATCCTTTCCAGCATCTTCTTCATTAAGCAGGAGAAAGAACATTTCCACTTACTCTGGGGTGACAAAAGATCCTTTGATGGTCATGGATTTTGCAACACATGGAGACCTATTTGTAAAGTTTAGTTTTCAACACAAAAATGAAGGCAAGGGGTGACAAAATGCAAGAAAATTCTTCTTAGCAATGTTTGAGTTTAAATATACACTAAACGCTAAACCTACAGTGAGCTAAGTAGCAATGTAGTAAATTCAAGTGATTCAGCTAATAGGGATAGCTCTCTATATACCAACAAGTATTTTTATGAAAGTACCTATGCTTTTTGTAGAAGCTGGTAAAGACACAAGACCCCTAGCAGCTCAGTAAAACCAAAACTTGAAACTTTAAGCTACCTTTGTAATTTCCTGGCCTTCAAGACATTTAATAACGATGATGTTTGGCATTCAACATTGGTCATCTCATGGTCCTATTTGTCAGGCAGGGTAAAAATTACATTTAACTCAAAATGCCTTAAGAGAATCAGTGCATGATTCAACTACAATATATATTCTCCAAATTAAGTGTGAAGCCACAACACTAATTTGCTACAATCCATTTTAAAGAAGAATAATGGAAAACACATAAAATCCTTATAAGTATTCAAATGTGCATGCAGTGTACTTTCCAATTATAATGCCAGGACATTATAATAACAAACTGTGTCTTGACATGTTCAAAATGCATTCAGAGAGTATTCAAGATCAGGCAAGAATGCTTTCCATTAATAACAAAGGACACTTATTCCAGTGTGACAAACCACAGTAAAAACTCAGAGATACTGACAAATTCAGAATTCATTGTTTATGCAGTTCCTATGCCAATAACTGATACACTTCCAAGAACAAACTTTATTTTGGCCTTTTTTTTCTCTTTTGGATTCTGATGATCACGTTTTACAATTAGTTAAGACAGCTCAACCAAGTAGTCTTCCAAGGACATAAACTTTTGGCATTTCCTGAGGTAATCTGAGCAAGTGTAGCTCAAAGGAAAAAGGATTTTAATTTCTTTTTTTTTCAGAGCTTAAACATACAAACATCAATTTTAAACACTGTCAAATTAAATGAAACCAATCAAATGGTCTGATTTGGTATTTTTCTACTGACAAGGTAAATTGAAGTATCCATTTTGGATACTTCAAGATGTATATGAAGGGTGAGAAAAATTCTATAGGAAAACAACATGTTAAAATTCTTACTCTCAAAGCAATAACTAATGACATCAGAACATCCCTTAGCAAAGGGTGGAGCAAACGGTGCTCCACTCCAGAAACTGAAGACTCGGTGCAACAGAAATATTTCAGAATCAAAACTCCTCCTCTGCTGACCTGGACAGATTACAGGACAGTCCATACCAGTTCAGCTACAGAAAGTAGACATAAAAGAAAATGGATAAAAGACTTTGCTTTCTCTCTTTGTTCTTTTGCAGTGTCTTAGGGAGGGAAGGAAATAGGCAAGTACATCTCGCGAACTCAGTCCTCTCTGACAGGACCAGGGACGCCCAAAAAACAGTGGCAGATTCCAAGTAAGAAGTGTATGACTTCCATATGGTTCTTTCTAGTCTCAAAACTGTAATATACAGGAAATTTTATAACCCAGTTTGACTTCTAATTATATACACTGTGTTTCTTTCAACATTTGTAGAACTGAGCATTAGCTTTGCATCTAGTGATATATAATCATATATTCCATATCTCCCACACATTGGGGAACATGCTACGTTAAGCAATATGGCACCATATGACAGGAAAAAAGCCCTAGAAGTAAGCAGCATTTGGGATCCTACTTTCTATATGGTTAGGTAAAAACATTCAACGGTGACTAAAATGCCCACCTAGGTCAAAAGTAGC
Organism: Coracias cyanogaster; assembly: GCA_033124195.1. NCBI lineage: Eukaryota > Metazoa > Chordata > Aves > Coraciiformes > Coraciidae > Coracias > Coracias cyanogaster. The sequence continues at coordinate 30,300 of JAVSBS010009500.1, forward strand.
TGCCATCATACCTCAGAGCATGCTAGCAAGGTGCATTTTATCTACTGAAATATGGTGCAAGAGATCCCCTAGTGCTGTATCGCAAAGGCAGAAACACAGGGCTAGCTGCAAGAAGCATGCAGCAAGAACTCGCTGTTTAAGACACATCCAGTATGTGAAACTCAGAGGTACACCTCACTAAGTATCAGGCTGAAGACAAGTCACAGTTTTCCTTTCTTTCTTGTCCTGTAATTAAGAAAAGACAGTGGCTTATTATTGTTATTACCATAGTCATTTGCAGCCTGCAGTTTATGGCTTCAGAAAAGGTAAAAGACAATTAGGTTACTGTGGTACAGAACGTATTTTTCTATTATGAAGAACAGTTTCTAGAAACACTAACAATGGAAAGGGAATAAAGAGACGGCTCCTCTGCAAGGAACACTTTATTGAGACCAAAGCTCCCAACAGGGGCCCACACAAACACAAGTGAAGTTCTGCTTTAAGAATTCACTGCCTGAAAAATGCCACCTTCTTTCTTGCAGCTTGGCTCCCCATATATACGGACAGTCTTATCTGCTGCCTTTAATAATATTTAATTCCAATTTTTAAAAATTTATTGTTTGTATTACCGCAGTGCCTTGAAGATTTTACTTCTCGTTATTCCTCATTCTGCAGGAAAGCAAGCTGGAATCAATTCTGCATCACAGGTGGACAATCATATAATGACACAGCAAATGAAGCATCAACATCCAGCCACACTTACACCTTGGCAATCTCATTTTCTTCACTAGACCTGCCTGAATGTGACTACATATTCCAACCTTTATAAATAAAAATCATGACCCAAAGGCTGCCTGTCATGATTTGCATACACATTTTAGACAGAATCTGCAATGCTGATTGCATGACAGCAACTGCCACCACAGGCTCCGGTTTGGGAACAGTTCTGCACCAGCGCAGGTTAGCTCAGCACAGCCACATTGGGAGTTACAGATATTTTGCTGCAGAACAATCTGTGCTTACTAACTAGTGTAAATTGTTAAAACAGTTTCAAGGATTCAACATAGGGTGAGAGCTAGTACTAAAATCATGACTGGCAACTCTGACCTGCTTCGTACTTCCTTACTCACTGCATGTGCTAGTGCACTAAGCTCCAAGAAGTCCTTGTTCTGCACTTTGTGCCTATCAACAATGAAAGGTAAAATGACACAAATTTTCACGCAGAATGACAAAATGCATTAGTGAAAGGTAGGACTCTGGCCCGTGTCATTCTCTGGCAATGACAAAATTTCTTGTGGGCTTGATTTTGCTGCTTTTATTTCCGTGGAGATGCACTCTGTTCCACAGGTAGGTTAGCTGCTCAGTGCTGTTTCTCAAGAGTTGAAGGCAGGAGATGGGCCTGTGTATAATGATTCTTTAAAAACATATTTCCAATCTTCTCCATGACCCTGTGTTCAGTCCTAGCATTACAACTGCACAGATCACCAGATTAGGTTGATTTACCAAAAACACATTTTGTATGGCAGAAGTAATTCTGCTTATCCCAATAAGATTTCCACACATACCTCTAAGCTGACTACTTAAAAAATATACCTGTTTTTACACAGGGTCCTCACAGTTGTAGCCATTGGTAGGTAAAAAAAACCAAAAATATTTTCTACTAGTCAAGCACAGCAGAAGTAAAGATAGAAATGGGGATGCACCAACTTCAAAAACAGATTCTGGATTAATGTGTACTCATTTAAATAGCTCCCAATATTTTCTCATTGATCATGAAATAAAAAGGCAACTTCAGAATGCCTCAAGAGGAATAAAATCAACAACTACATATAGTGTTCCCAAAGGCCACAAAACTGAATGCCCTAACAACTTTAAATGATGGCATTATTTCTTCAGCAAATACCCTAGAATGGGTCACATGGCATGACCTGACACACAGCTCAGACAGCAAGCAGATGGCAAAAGGGTACATATAGTTTGTCACCTCAGTTCACCTCCAGAGCTGGCCACTGGACCTGCTGTTCAATACTGCATAGGTTAGTGCTGACCCACCGCCCTGCTCAGAGTTATGTCTCGTACAACCTAGCACTCCAGCTTCTCAGTGCAGAGAAACACAAACAGCTTTGCTTCTTACACGTTTTATGTATCAGAAAAATGTTCAGGATGAGCACAGGCAGGGTGACCCTCTGAAAGGGGAATGCAGTTAGGAGGTGTAGACTTTGCATAAACATTAAAACCAGCATTGTTCTAGGAAAGAACGACAGTGTTTCTGCTTGACATTTCTATTTAACTTAGTGACTCACTGCCCATTCTCTAATCTTAACATCGCATTGTGGTTCCAGTTACAGCAATTTACCTGTATTTAAAATGCACCTTTTTTAGTGAAGCTGCATCTTTCACAGTAACCATAACAACACTCTGTAAAATGCACAGTTTGAAGAGCTGGCTTAATAACTGTCAAGGGAAAGGAAAGAATTAATGAGGAATTACATTGTTATTTAAAGTCTAACTGCTGTAATATGCACAGTTTTGGCTTACAGGAAAAGGATTTTAAAAGCTTAATCTTGCTGGCACAAAAACTGTTTCAATCTCAGTGAATAAGAGGACTATTGCAAGTTTGAAAGACAGGAAGTGGTGAATGAATTCCTTGTTTTGCTCTGCTTCCATGCAGTTTTTGCTTTACCTATTAAACTGTCTTTAGCCCAGCCCATGAGTAACACGTCACACTTACCTCTTTCAGCCTTCCCATCTGCCATCTAACTGTGAAAAGATTAAAAACAATTTTGCGACTTGAAGAAGTGAGCTAGAGGACTAGACTTAAAAACATAAAGTGTAACTTATATTTGCATTATCGTTTTTTTTGATGAAGTGTTTAGCCCAGTTGCATTCTGAATACCGCCAATTTTTTTTTTTTTTTTCAATTTTAATTACTGACAATATTTCAGTAGTGCTTTCCACACATAGTTCAAAGTTTGCTACAAAACAAGTTAACATGACAGTTATTTTGTAGGTAAAAACTTATTTATAAAGGTCATGAATCCCATGAAAAATTGTAGACAGAAACAAAATTTGTAATGTTTTTTCCAATGATTTTGACAAGCTAAGAGTGTAAAGAAGGCAAATTTTTTAGAGCAACATTTCTACCAATTAATACTGTTGTATTTAAAAAGTTTGGCCGCCTATTGATTTCATGAGGGATGGTGAATCCCTAAGTATAAGGTATGAACTGTAAGAGCCCATCAAAGAAAGGTATCAAACAGAAGGAGGATCAGACCCATTCAGAGCTTTCCAAATCCCTATATTGTTCTTAAATGTTTCAAACAGGCTCTCAATAAAGAACACACCAAGCAAGCCATACATGGCCCTGCGAGCCACAAGCCAGGCAGTAGCACTCTGAACAAGCTGCCTGCATGGCCTCACGCTCCCCGTTTAGCAAGAAATGTCAGTGCTTTAGCTATGAAGTTCCCCTCACATGTGGCTATTCTGAGCAGGGAAGCTGCTCCACTTTGTTCAAAATGCTTAAAGAAATATTAATAGGGTAAAAAAAGCCCAACTACTCCAACTTTAATCAGGTGATTACAACACCTACCAGGATGTTGCTCAAAGCAAAGGAAGAACTCAGCTAGGTTCTTCTGGTGACCACAGCAAGTTCTAAACTTACTTTGTGAATCTATTGCTTCATTTCCTTTCTTTTTAATATTCAAGTCAAGTGAAACATTTTGATTTACTCTCTTCCTCCCATTTTAAATTTCAACATAAAAAAACATCAAATTTTTATTTGCTACATACTCTTCAGAATACTGTCAAGTCTAACATTCACCTTCTCAAAACCTCTCATTTTCAACAGTACATATTAAAAGAAACCTGGAGGTACTGAACTGACTGATTGTCATGTTAACCCTTTGCTGTCTCACTATTTCAACCTACTATAAACCTCACAGGACAGGAGTAGGGTTTGGGTTTGTTTTTTGTTTTGTTTTTTTTTTTTTTTTTTTTGCTTAGTACAATGCTAAGGCTAGCATAACAAAAATTTTAATGAATCACCATAGGACATAAAAAATAAACTTAATACAGAAAAAACAAGTATTACTTTGATGTAGTTTTCTCTACATTGTACTATTACATGTTTAAATAGTTCTTCCCTAACAAAAAAACAACAAAACACTAATTTGTTAGTAAAGCAGCATATAAGCAAAGAGACATAATTTGCTGTTACAGGGAGATTTCCTCTGTTTATGCTTTGCTCCTTTTCTTTTATTCTCACATAACAGTAACTCAGAGTATGTCTGTTGTCTGATTGCGTACAAAAAACAACACTTCCACATAAAACATGAGTTTTAAAACACCACTACACCAAAAATCAAAGCACACACCTAGAAGTGGGTAGGACTCTGTCCTGGTGAACTACTGTATTTTCAAAAACAAAGGCAGAGCCTTCCCTACCCAACCTACACAACTCCAGCACTGCTGCACCATCCCACCTGGTCACCTTTGCTTAGTTTATTGAAGTTTTCCAAAAACATATTTTTAACCAAGGACCTTTTCAAAAAAGCTGCCAGCCTGCAGATCTAAATATAGCTCAATGTACAACCTGGTAATAAAACTCAACTGCCATGGTAGCTGGAGATGATACTACTTTGAAGGCACTGCACCACCTGCGTGTTTCCGGCACAGACACAGAATGAAGCCTAATATAAGTGCAATGAGATATATTTGTTATTCTTACATTAAAAGCATTAAGAAATGTTCCAGATGCTCATCTTAGTCTTCGCAAATTGATTTTCTACTATATACATTCCCCTACTATGTACATTTTAACAGTTCAACAGTATGAAGGCATTTTGCCAAGGTTGTCTGATCTCTTTGTGACCTGCCGTTTTCTTCTTGTCTTCAGGTTAAACTGAGAACATGAAGTTCATTAAGTACATCTGTGCTTGAGACCCATACAGCCTCTACCAAAGAAAAGTGTTGACCGTCTTGACTTTTACTGTACAAATCTCACATCATTCCTCTCCTCCAAAATGGGAAGTTTGCCAGCCCACATTATCAGTGCATAGTCTGGGAGTTCACTCTTCATCTCATTGGGTAGGTGGTTCTGTTTCTGAGATCTGACATTGACTTAACAATAAGAAACAGGGATGAGCAGGAGTATTTTTGTAAATACTTTGCATTGAATCATGCAAAATGAATCTCAAGCACACATCACCCCACTATGGCATGGTTCAGCTTCTGGCACTCAGCTTGAAGGAATTTTTTGCTTTGTAGATGGTCAATTCTATTAGATTTTATTCACAAAAAACAGACACATACATTAAGAGCTGCCACTACGGATATTTTTTCATGCTGTTCTGCTACACAGCTTTCTTTCACAGCCAAAATCTGCACTTTCACACTTACTATAGCAAACTTTGTGTGCTTCAAGGGGAATATACTGTCTCCTGTATTCCTTATCTTAGATTTCGCATTAGATGAGATGTCAGTGAAGGTAAATGTCCACAAGTTACTCCACTCAGACCGCTAATTTTTCCTTTGTGACTTAAACAAAATTCTTCAAAGGTTAGAACTTAAGTGAGCAATGTCTCAGACATATTCCTTTGATTTGCAGCATTCTGAATATGATATCAATTTCATATGAAAGATCAGAAAAACAGTAATTGAAGAAACTGCAGTTTAAAAAAAACAAGTGGCCTCAAAGTGTTCCAAAATAAAATACTCTTAATTTTAAATGTTATTTAAATGTTATTTATGTGAACCTCTTCATATGTTTAGCAAATGTACTACATGCTGGATGAAAATGCCAAAAGTAGTTTAAAAATAAACTATTTTTTCCTACAATACTATACAAAAACATCATTAATCATCATAAAAATATCCCTGTTTTCTTTAGAAAGGATGCATCCCCATTTTACTTTGATGCATATTACAATCTGCTATATATTAAGCATTGTATAGTACATGGAGTTAGCTAAGCAAAGTCTGAATTTTTTTTCCCCCAAAAAAAGAAATTTTGATATTTCAACTTGTTTTCAACCTGTGTTTTAGCAAAAAAAAAAAAAGTATATATATATGTATGTTATTTTCATGCAATGATAAATCTCCTCAGATGTGATTGTTAACGACACTTCCATTTTCTTCAATAAAACAAAACTTGTCAACATCCTTAACTGGAATGAATCTATTCTGGTGCTCTGAACCTAATAAAAACATTTATTTTAAGTCAGTTTGACATTAAATTGCATTTACATATGGTGCCATAGTACAGTAATAGAAGTAGTACAGCACTAAATTGCACACTGCCAAACCAAGAAAAATATACCAGTGGAGGGACTGCTCTGCACAAGCTTTACATTTAAACCTTCTTTTTGCATCCATTGCCAGGCAATGTTAAAGGCATAAGATGCTGGACTTAAATCTGCTCTTCGGCTGATGAAGTTAGTTCTTTTATTCTTAAATTTGCATGTCCTTCAGGTTTATTGCTCCTTTTACTCTTCTCTAACAGACTAAGCTCCCAGACTGCTCTAAGTCTCTTACAAGACATTTCAGTTGCATTATGCCCTATGGTATTCAGTTAAAAAGAAATCAGAATTTATCTTAAAGGAAATTAATTAATTTTTTAGCAAGTCAAATTTTCCTCAAAAGAATGTTCATTTTGCAGAAGCTGTACTTTTGTGGTGAAATAAATAAATTAATAAACAAATAAATAAATACTAGACTACTGTCCAGCTCTTTTTAACATGACTGGCCTGTTGTATTCAATATGTATTTTTGGGCTAAGTAACAGGTAGTTTTATGATAAAAGGCTGATCCAAGTATCTTCAAGTCAACGGAGAGACCTCCAAATTCCTCACTGTATTGGGTTTTCATGGTAAGGTTTGGTAGTGGTGGGAGCTATGAGGAGCTTCTATGAGAAGCTGCTAGAAGCTTCCCTAGCTTCTAGTCTGATAGTGCCAGCTTCACGATGTACTCGTCGCTGGCCAAGGCCAAGTGCAAATCCATCAGCAACAGTGGTAGCACATGATAACACACTTAAGAAGGGAAAAAAACCTGCTACACAACTGCAGCTGGGGAAGAGGAGTGATAGCAGGTGAGACAAATAGCTCTGCAGACACCAAAGTCAGAGAAGGAGGCAAAGGAGGTGCTCCAGGCATTGGAGCAGAGATTCCTCTGCAGCCTGTGGTGAAGACCATGGTGAGTCAGGCTGTTCTCCTCCTGCCCATAGAGGCTCACAATGGAGAAGGTATCCACCTGCAGCCTGTGGAGGACCCCACACCAGAGCAGGTGGATGCCTGAAGGAGGGTATGACCCTGTGGGATGCCCACTCAAGAAGGCTCCTGGCAAAACCTGTGGACCCATGGAAAGAGAAGCCCACATTGCAGCAGGTTTGCTGGCCGGACTTGTGACCCCATGGGGGACTCACGCCGAAGCAGTCTGTTCCTGAAGGACTACAGCCTGTGCAAGGGATCCACTGGAGCAGTTAATGAAGAACAGAAAGCCACGGGAAGGGCTCACGTTGGACTTGTTCATGGAGGATTGTCTCCCGTGGGAGCTACCTCACGCTGGAGCAGTGTAAGAGTGTGTAGAGTCCCTCCACTGAGGAGGAAGGAGCAGCATAGACAATGTGTGATGAACTGACTACAACCCTCATTCACCGTTCCACTGTGCTGCTCAGAGTGGGCAGGTAGAGAAATCAGAAGTTAAGCCCAGGAAAAAGGGAGGGGTGGAGGGGAAGGTGTTTTATTTCTCATTACCCTACTCTGATTTGATTAGCAATAAATTAATTTCCCTAAGTTGAGTCTGTTTTGCCTGTGACAGTAACTAGTGAGTGATCTGTGACAGTAACTAGTGAGAGAGTCCAGCACAGAGCCACCAAGATGATTAAGGAAGTAGAACATCTCCCTTATGAGGAAAGGCTGAAGGAGCTGTGTCTCCTTAGTTTGGAGAAGAGGAGACTGAGCGGTGACCTCATAAATGTCTATAAATATGTCAAGGGTGAGTGTCAGGAGGATGGAGC
>JAVSBS010009500.1:38389-48894 GCA_033124195.1 Coracias cyanogaster
CTGCTCTGGCAGGGGGGCTGGACTAGATGATCTTTGAGGTCCCTTCCAACCCCTAACATTCTGTGATTCTGTGATCTCTCCCTGTCCTTATCTCAACCCATAATCTTTTTGTTATACTTTCTCTCCCCTGTCCAGCTGAGGAGGGGGGTGATAGAGCAGCTCTGGTCGGCACCTGGCATCCCCTTAGTCAACACAACACACTCACAGAAACGTTCTCAGTAAAATACAAAGGAGGAACGCCACAGCCTCTGGTTTAGGCATCTAATTTAGGTGGGATTCACAGCAACACAAGCCTAAGTATCTTACAGTCAAAAGAAACAGAGAATCTAAGTTAAATGCTTACACTGCTATAATGTACACTGTGTAGATGCTACTTCCTCTGCATCCTTCTCATACCAGATTTAAATCACTAATACCTTCAAATGATCATAAACCAATAGCCTTCATAGGAGTTCTCTGCTCACAATGACTAGCCATGGGACTTGTTCTAAGAATATGAACAGACCATTTAGCTGAAAACTGACACATGAAGTCACACAGGCCTGAAGTAATTTTCAAAGACTATTATTCATTCTGTCGATTTGAAACAGCTTCCTTGAATCAGGACTACAGTAAGACGATAACCATCTTTTTATCCAGCTCTCAAGAACAGTATCACTAAGATCAATAGAAAAATGAATTATATGCCCTTGAGTGAAGGAAAATATTAATGCCTGTAACATAATGAAAGTTTATAAATTCAACTGTTAATCTCAAAGCCTTAAAGTTAAGCACTGTACAGGTTTTCTGCCACACTTGTGATTGTATCCTATGACTTACATTTTTAATTACCTGATCAGCCATAACTATAAACAGACTGTCCTTCAGAGAACTTGTTAGGTAACTATGGGAAAATAAACAAACATAGCTCAAATACTTTCTAAGCCAGAAGAGCTCTTCAACTTGCTCTGTTCTAATCAATTCATGAGCGCTGTTCATAGATCATGCATGGATCAGATATCTACAAAAGGAAGCATAATGAAGCCAAGATGTTGTTTACCCCAACACTGGAAACAAACAATAGCAAGAGTCACGAACTAGCAGAGGAACTGGTTTACAGTTCCCTATCCATAAATTTTTCTAGTTACATAGTTCTTAAAAGTGGTTTTTCTTGTGGACAGTCTATCATCAATCACAGGAAAAATACTTAAGTCCATTTTTTCTCAAAGAGAAATGCAATATATGTTATTTATGAGTATAAGAGCATATCACAAACAATACATGCAGTATGTATAAGCTAAAAATAGCAAACAAATATTGCTAATAAAGACTTATTTAAAATTCAAAAAACTTTTAAATGGAATATCTGCTCAATGAAAGGCTCTTTCTTCCCACTCTCACTGAATTTATCTATATACAACATTCACATGTCACAGTGCTTGAAATAGAAGTTGGAGCCCCTTCAAGGAGCTTAGATGTGGCTCAGCCTCATAAAATCTATGTTTCAAAAGCACTATTGACATATTCTATAGAGTCACTGGTTGACCAGATGGTATGATATCCTGTATTGTGAACACCGATCACTATGCAAAGCTAAAAGCTTTCTCAAAACGTCCATACAAATTGCTTTAACAAAGCAACAGCCAGAAGCAAGCCACAGCAGTGAAGAATTCGGGCTACAGTTTTTCTTTTATTATTTTATATATTTTTAAAAATGAAAAAGAATGGGGAGAAAAAAGTGCAGGTTTAATGAGTATTCTAAGTGCAACACTTCAAAAACACCCCTGAAAAAAACTACAGTGAGAAAAATTTTCAAATCCACAGTCTAGATGCCATCAAACAGAAATTACAAATGCTTGTAGAGAACAGCATCACCTTGCATACGATTTTAATGTACCGCAGTGTAATGTGGCAAACTGTTATTGACGAATTAATTTAAATCTCGCAATCCTGAAAATATCTGTCCATTTCTATGTATAAAGCTAAGGGCTATAATGAATACAGCAACTCAAAAAGACTGATGCACTGATTTTCATTCCTCTTTCCTAAATGCTCCATCAGTAAGAAAAATTAATTATTTAAGAGAAAACAAAACTTATCAGTAAGGCAAATTCATGGAAGACTCCAACACCATCACTGGGCCCACATTTAGGGCCTCTAAAAATGAAATGAGGAGATAAAACAGAATATGCCATACTGCAAACTGGAAAAACTGCTCAACACACCAGTAACGTACTGCACATCTGCAAGATCTGAAAACCAAAATCTAAACCTGTAATATCATCTTTTTTGGCTTATCAGTTTGGGGATCCACCTCCTGAAGAATACCTATGTCTTGTCATATTTGTCCACTGCCCTCTGTTCACAAAATACAGCCCACATAACTAAAGTCCCTCATATAACCTTCAGAGAGACACATCTAAATTATGCCAAGCATTAGAACATATGAAGACAGCTTCAGCACAATGAAAACTGGAAAATGCCACTGTCCTAACAAGGAGAAAGAGCTCCAACTCTCTGCCCTAACAGTGAGTCACTTGTTTCATCTCCCTCTGAGCACTGAACAGTTTTTGCAGCTAGTTAACCCAGGAACATTGCAAAATTTGTGTGACAAATTGGCAGTTTTAATGTTTGTTTTGTTTCTAATGTTTATTTTAGCCAAGAGTTTAAAAATCATTCTGCTGACCAGTGACTGAGCATAAGCACTATTGTAGCTAGACAGGGAAGAATATAAAAGGAAAGTGTACTCTTCAGGAAAAAACCCACCACACACCATTAATAAGTTAAAATTAGATACAGTCTGACCTTGTGAATTACCCAGATCTGACAAAGTGCAGTCAGATTCCAAGCACTATAGTATTGGGAATACTCTCTCTGACCTAAATCCTCATCATGAAGTGTCAGTAACAATGACCGCAAGCAACTTCACCCTGAGTTTTGTCTGCCTGTGATAAAATACCACGATAGAGCCACAAGATAATAGAACTTAGCTGGTTTTAATGATTAAGCATGACATTTTTCCTATACAAAGTGTCAAAACTGGAAAAAAAAAAGGCCAAAAGGTCACAATCCAAGGAAGAAGTCTTTCAAAGGAGAGGATTGCTGCAAAGCCAGCGCTGCTAGTGTGATCCACAGGGGCTCTTCCTGACCAGCCTGCTGGGGCAGTTTTAAAATGACCAGTTAAATGCCTGTGGAGATCCAGCTCCCTAATTATTGATTGATCTATATATTTTTGGCAACCATTATTCCTCAGAGAATCTGATTTGACAGGCAGTATAAAAAGTCCACAGTTAAATAAACTCTGAAATAGCCAAGACAAACAGACCAGCTTCCTAAGATGATTAGTTTCTTCTGTTCATCACAACATTTTGGGAACCACGTAAGAAACTGAAAATAGGCACCATTCTGAAGAAACAAAGCCTTGCAACATCTCATTTGCCAAATAGCTATATATAGACATGTAAAACAGCCAAAAAAATTCTTAAAAACACATGAAACAATCCCCTGTGCCAAAAACACAAGGATAAATTCATACGCAAGGGCTGGCTCTCAAGTAAAATGGTACCTGCAGTTCAAGTAACTACTCCCTGAAAGACACCCTGGACATTTGTAGATACGCTGCTCATGTTCTTTCCAGCTGACTTTGATAGCTATTTTAAGGTTAGAGAGCAGACTACAGGGCTGCTTTGTGGCCATGCGAAAAGTAACTGAATCTGTGAGACTCAACCTACCTTTGAAAAATTCATTCAAATTTGCTTTTGCCATAACTGTCTTCTTGTTCTCATTATCACTCCTCCATTGAACCTCTCTCCAGAAACCAGAAGGATGGTAACATCAGGAAATAAAAGGCAGAAAAAGACACATACAAAGCTAATAATGAGTCAAACAGGGAGGTAGCTGGATATTACAAGACTATGAGCAGAATGGGGACTTGCTCTAACACAGTGTGGGGAAAAATTTAGGACAGAAAGAGAGATGAAAGGAAAGGAACAAGCATCTTAAAGGGTCTTTCACTGCTCCTCAAGAGTAAGAGCTAAACATTTAAGGAATTTAGATATTATTGTAAAAAATAATGTTTTTATTATTTCTTACAACAACAAACATATTTATGGCTGAAAATAGCAGACAAGTGGCATACTGCTTGTCCTGCTTTGTACTGGCATGTACTGTGATTCCCCTTCTTCTGTTTATTCCAGTGATTGCAAGGGTTTCCCATTAAACCGAAACCCTCCACCTTCCTCTAGAATTTTTTCCAGCAGAATCTAAGTTTCAACTATATGACATGACTCCAAATAAAAAGGCATCATCAAGGAAAAGATACATGTTGTATAATTACAGCCTTTCTGAATCACAGACTCATACAGTACCTGTGGATGTATCCACTGTGAAAAAAGAAGAAAATTCTCCCGGGACCAGTTCATATGTGACAACACCATATACTCCTGAATCTCTGTCTGTGGCAACAATATTGATGATCTCTGTTCCTGGCTGCGTGTGACTGCTGATGCTTGTCACATATATGGCTTGTTCAAAAACAGGTCGATTATCATTAATATCTTCTATCTCGATGCGAACAAAAGCTTGGGCACTCAGCCCACCCTGTTGGATAAATTGGAAAGATAAAAACAAGGTCAGTTTCAAAAGTGTACATAATAGTATGCATACCTGGGTTCAGCCCACCTCTAGGAAATGGAACATGCTGCAACAACATTGAGCACTGGAAATGTCTGTTAAAACAACTTAAGAGTATCTGTAATACTCCAAAATACTGCATATAGGCAAGCCACACACTCAGAACAACTCCAGTGGGCTGACTGAGAACAGAAAGAAGTTCAACTTCTTACAAGTGGATTTAAAAGTGTGACAATCACAACAGCGAGTATGAGGCATTTTCAACTATTGATTAGGAACACAGACTGAGAGCAGAGCAATGCAGGACAGGCAAAAGTTGACCTATCAGGTTGCTGCCTGCAAGACCTAATTGCAATTCACCACCCTTACATATTTGTGTATATGTAAATGTCTATGTATATACATCTCTCTATGTGTATGTATGTATGTACATGTGCTTGTCTACATACCCACACCCTCCCTTTGTGGACACATAGACAGAACAATACTAAATTCAACTGAAGTACATAACTGAAATGATTTCTTGATGTAAAATTCATAACTGATTACATAAAATTATTTCTTGTGTGTTTGTGATTTTGCAGGGAAAGAGGTCTCACCACACTTTATAGGGGTCTTGGCTCAACTTCTCTGCTCTTGTTTCTCTTCCCTACACAGAGCTGGGAAAAGAGCCAGGCCTTAGTCACAGCTTCGGCACTGTATCTCTTTGCAAACCCAGCCCAACCACTGCACTGCTCTCCATACAGCTAAAGCTCCTGCTACAGGTGCCCACCAAAAGCCCACTAAAATACCACATGAGCAGACACAGGACCACATTTGGCCTTGCTCTGCAATGAAATCAGAGAAGCAAGGAGCAACTGCAAGCTTATCAAACTATGCTACTGCAAAATCACAATTTGCCATGGCAAAGCACTGAATTTTGTAACAATCTTGAAAAAAAGACAATTCTGTGGATGCTGAAGTGCAGACCCCACAGGGCCCTGAGTGAAACAGATGGCAGTTTACTTCTCAGAGGCACTACCTTGTACTCCTTGCAGACTCCAAGCAACAGTTTAGAGTGGTTCATGATTCCAAGGCTATTTTACAGCCATAACAACTACAAACTTTTTAAAAAGAAAGCCGCTCCACTTGCAGCACAGCTAACGGTGAGTGCTTGGGCACGTACACATACAACACAGGCACAAAGCAGCACACATTATCTATAGCCTGCACGTGCTGTATGGAGTACATTAAGATACAGACAGAGGAAGAGTTCTGCACTCTTCAAAGTCATGCTGAGCATGCTGTGCTTATACCAATTACTCACAAACTGCTGATAGATCAGATATTGGTGCATATACCTGACATGCTATGCTGAGCTAGTCCAAACTTAATTTTGCAGTCACAGTAGCTATGATATAAAAGAAGTAAGTAGGCTGCATATTTCTGCAACCTAATTGTTCATATCAATTACTTTTAAATGTGACTTTCGTGAAATTGTCCAATAATTCAGACAGGGTAATACTCCTTTAGACTTGTCCTGAAGCATCACAATCTCCATCAAAACTATTTTTGAGGATTTGCTTATTATGTCCACAGGTTCAGATTTACACTTGGGCAAAAAATACTATCAGCATTCTCTTTCACATTTCCATAAGATTTTTGCTTTGTTCTGTTTCTTGGTTTTTTTTTTCTTCTGTGTAGTCATGTCACCTCTGTTGGGTGGCAGTGACATTCCCCTGAAGGCTCAAGTATGTGGAAAATTAAGATGATCTTGTGCATCATGTGTCTATGTTTCACCTGCAGACTAGATCTGGCCCACATTCTCATAGCATGCTTGGGTTTTCCAAAGAAAATAAGGCATGGCATGCTTCCAGGACTCAGGCTGCTGCAGAGGCAGCCAGGACATGTGCCTGGACCAGGACTGTAGAGAGTACTGGGCTAGCATCAGCCTCAAAACTACTGAGACAGCCATGGAACCCTGTGCTGATATGGAGAAGTAGAGATGTGCAGACCTAGTGGTATTGCTACTAACACCCCAATCCCACTTCAGGGTGAGTTCCTTCCCCAATACCTTGATTTGCACAGGAAAGAAATCCTTGCACAGGATCTAAAAGGGGGGACCTATGTGCTCTGTTCACTGTCAGAGGATGCTCTACAGCTCCACAGCTTTCAGGTACTTTAACAACAGAAACCAGAAACATTTTTTTAAGGGAAAAAGCCAAGGAAGAAATGAGGTCAAGACTAAAAAGCATCTGAAAAGATGATTGGAATAGCACGAAACCAAACTGCAAAAACTCATGAGATCTTGTGTTAAACTGCCTCTTCCAGGTGTCATTATTGCTAAACAGACATTAAAAAAACCAAACCAACAAAAACACCAACCTAACTAAACAAACTAAACAAACAAACAAAAACACCCTCCAGCCATATGTGTATTTATCCAATGGAGTTATAAGGACCGCAAAGTCTTTAGAAATTGATAAATTCTAAGTGTATGAGAACATCTAATATCTCAGACGACAGATCAAGTTTTTGCTGCTTCTTTTCCTGAAGAAGCAGTTATATCCACTCACACACAAGTCAAGTACAATATCAATTTATTAACTTACAGTATTAACTGTTTATGGCCCAGTTCTTGCTCTGGCTACAAAATTTTTTAAGTATCATCCCAAGCGAGAAGGTACAAACTGCTTCTATTTCTAAGCACAGATATACTTAATCTACTTAGAAGCAAGTACAACATAGTAGATCTTCCAAAATATAAAGGCTGATCTGAAGTCTGTTACTGACAGAAAATTATGTTTGTCAAAACATGCTACAAGCAACAAAGAGCCACAGTTGTTCATTTGAAATCTCTTTCCTTAAATGTTCAAGTATTTTTAAGTACTGTTGCGCCGTTTGATGCAACTAAAAGTGACAATTACAATAGCTTCTTTATCAGACTCCTGAGACTTGTGTCCTGTGGAGAAATAAGCGGACAAAAGAAAATGCTACAAAGTCAGAATAACAACAAGCGGTATTTTCTTTATCTTGTCAAGTCCAAATTTGTATGAAAATGTAAAGCTATTAGTAGATCTCTTTATCATGTCTCAAAAAGAAAAAAATCCTGCCTTTAGCAGGAGAGACTCTTTAGCTTAATAGGTAGAAATGGTGATATTTTTAATAGCTTTATTTCTTTGTTTTGATGCTGTAAAAGGCTTAAAAACCTGTCAAGATTTCTACTACAGCCTCCAGTGCCTGCCAGTGAAGTGTGCTGACAAATTCTTGCTCCAAACTAAACTGTGATATACAGCACCTCTGACATGAAGACATATCTTTTAGGTTTAACAAAGAAAAAAAAAAGAAAGTATGTCACTTCAAAGCTGTAATTTGTCAAAATGGAGAAACACCACCAGTTATTTCAAAATCCCTAACTTTTTCAGAAGTTTTGCCTGTGAGTGAGGAGTGCTTATCTCTTACATAAAGCAACTGAAATGTAAAGACAAGGAAAAATGGACAAGCAGTGTGGTTTACCAAAAAACAAGAGATGAAGAAGAAAGTATTTTTCTGTGAAGAAGAGTCACTAATACAGCTGCCAATGGTGTACTGAACATTTTGCCACAATTATGTAGCAGCTAAGAAACTGAAGACCTAACATTCCTTATACAAGATAAAAGGATGCTTCTTTTCATCTCCAGTTGATTATTAATAAGCTAATAAGATTTAATTGCCTCCCACCACCATCCAATAGCAGCCTTAAAATCAAAATTAAGGGCAGTCATATCACAGCACTCAAGAACCTCACTTGGAGAAAACAAAACTATGGCAGTCCACTCTGCAAAGTGAAGACAGAAAAAAAAAAAAAAGAAACACAAACCCAAACCTCTGGACTTTCAGTGGAGTACACAGATGCAGTGTGTGGCACCTCTTATACTGGTGGAGGACAAATAGTAGAAGAATGTCCTGCCTCTTTCCTGCAGGTTTTAAAACTTCTTGCTACACTGATGAAGATAGTCAGTACGCTAGCATGTGTATCATGTTACCTACAGAGATATTTGTTGCTGGAATTGGTCCATGCCAGCTGGTAGCAGCTCTCACAAGTGTAGGTCATCTAGTCTTCCTCAGCTTTTGAAGAAAACTGTGTGGGATCAGCTCTTCCCAGAGTCAAGGTTGGATATTCATGAATGCCCCTCATTGTGCAGCAAACCCCAAGATTGTCCAACTCAGATTTTGGCTTTGAAGGCTCAACAACTGTTTGTAAGCAGACAGTACAGATGCCACTAAACAGAATTTAAATTAATATTATTCCAATTAAATTTCTCTGGACTGTGACAGGTCATTACTGTTTATTTCGTTGAAACAATAAGAGAGGTGATGAGCATCATAAAAATTGCAAATGAATAAACAAAATGATTGAATTATGCGTGATACAGAGCAATAAAATTTGCTATACAGCAGCAAAAATGTGTGCTGTTAAAAAATGTTTCCTGTATGAAAATGAATTCACGTTAAGACTCTTCAAGGCAGAAGTACACAAGACAAGCATAAAGAAGCATAAATTTACATATTTGGTTGTTTGGAGATTCCCAAGCAAATAGGGAGGAACACAGAGTTGAGTATCCATTTCAGTCACATTGTGAAAGGAAACAAACAAAAAAAAAGCCAAACAGAAAAGTAAAAATGCATCAGATCTAATTTGCACATACTCAACAAAAAAAGTACGTTTTCCCTTATACCACTTTGAAAACATGCATATACTTTTATTAGAATTCCTGTTTTTTCATATTTTCCTTTTGCAAGTCTTGATTTCACAGTATATCTGGTTTAAATCTCTCAAGTGCCTGTGGTTCCCCAAGCAGCACACCCTCATCTGATTTTATTTTTTTCCCAGAGATTAAAAAAAAAAAAACAAACAAAAAACCAAAACCGATTTTAACATCATTACAAGAATTTTTCAGCTGACTGCAAATCCAAAGACTCCCCGAATGCCTACTGAAACTGTTTCAGATCTGTGACAAGTGCGTAAATATAGATGTTGTGACTAAGAGTGCAGTCTGAACAGGGGCTGTCCCAGGCAGAACTCTCCCTCAGCTTGCCACAGTTTGGACAGAGACCCAAGGAGAGGGCTAGATGCAAAAGACGTGCGATTCAGTGTGAACACCTTTCAAGAAACCTAGCTACATTATTTCTTTCCATATAAAAGCATTTTAAGGAGTACCACCAAATATGTGTGAAGTAAGTGACTTCAGGACCAAAACTGGTGCTGCCAACTGAAAAGGCTGATGCTAATATTCCGATCGGTCTTGTCCCCACTTAACCAGTGGGAGTGCTTCCGTAAGCTCTCACGGGATGTTTTTATTTAACACCAGTTTAACAGAATCTGTTTCCCACCTGCCTCTCCACAGGCTCTTGTGCGCAATTTCAGTTCTCCCATTACACTTTCTACATAATCCATAAAAGACATGACTGACAAAGCTCCAAAATCGTGTAATGGAATAGGCACAAACAGGTGGAGGAAACTGATAGTTCTGCTGTAAAATAAACCAAGCACCACCTGGAAAATACTTTCTTTTCCGCCTCATTTCTAATTAGCTTTGTTATTTTCTTTCCTTTTCATCTCTCTCTCCCCACTTTGTCAACAGTGACCCTTCACTCTTCCTCTGTCTTTTCTGTGCAGATTTTCCACTGATCATAGCCTCTACTTTGAACCCCACACTTAACATCTTTAATCCATCAAAATCAGCAGCTGAATGCCACGAGATAAAATATGCTACTATCTTCTGTAAAGGTGGAGAGTGGCACAACATAAATTCAGGTATGCTGAAAATTTTGAAAAGATAATACTGAATTTAGGTGCTTCAGTACTGAGGTACCAGATGAGCAAAATTTTTAGAAGATAAATCAATAGGATCTACAAAGTGCCTACTTCCAGT
>JAVSBS010009500.1:49224-60553 GCA_033124195.1 Coracias cyanogaster
ATCAAGTCCTGCCTGTCACAGACAAGATAATAAAAAATTGAATAACTCTCTTCATTACTGAGCTTCTGAAAAGATGAGGTCTCTAAACAAAGACAAATAGCAGACCAATTTAAAAATTAAATACTCCATAGTTTGAATGCATTGGCTGTTTGTCTTTAAATTTTGACGTAAGATTTATCACTAGAGCAGTAATTTAACCAAAAAAATGCATCAAGCAGTTTCAGGTAAACCTATTTTCTTTCACATTTTCAAAATAATCTTCTGTACCAGAACAGATAGCTTAGAAACTTGTCAGAATTCCACTACTGTTGTCCAGCTGTCATGTAGCCTCTATTAATAAGACTAATCTTGATATTCCAGATAAGAAGAAATTTTATTCAAATTCATGCAATTTTTACATACTCATTATATTCTTATTTAAAAGTATACAGCACATCCAAATGTGCACAAAATGCATTCACAATCTGGCAGGATGGAAAAGGTGAAACTTACCCCATCTGTAGCTTTTACTAAGAGATCATAAGTGGTTGGATCTTCTTCTCTATCAATGTCTTGAAACACACAGATCTGACCAGTATGTGGGTCAATCTGAAAGGCTTTGGATTTTTCGTAATAATGAAATCCATCATAAAGAAAATATTCAACTTCACCAAACTGGTCAGCATCTGCATCTGTTGCCTTGACCTGCAGGGAAACACCAGGTATGAAAAAAATGAAGCCAGTGAAACTATTACTCATTCATTCAAAAAAATCACAGATAGTTTGTTTTAAAATTATCTGTTTGTGTTGTAAAAGTAAATATGCAAACACACAAATACAAACAGACTCTGCTACTTAAGCTAGACAGCTTAGGCAGTTTGTAAACTTGTTTGTCTGCAGTTTGTAAAATAATAACTCAGCTACTGACAGGGTAATGATTGCAACAAGCATCTAAGATTGATTAGATCTCTTTGCAACATTACTTGTTTATCTGTCAGTAATTATCTCAATCAAGTAGACTTCCCATGACAACAGAAACCATACATATTAAGCCAAGTCAGTAAGTCTTATCTTAAGCTATTTTTCTTTCATGTTCTTTTTACCAGTGGAGGTCTTATGAAAACTGTGTCACATACCAGAAACGTGCTGTGTGACACTCTTACCAAATGCATTTTCCGGAAGATTACCCAGAACTTAGTTTTCATTCGAAAGATGGCTTGTTGGTACAGTGATTCATTCAAGTTAAGGATTGGAGGGGATTTTAATCTCCAGTCCTCTCTCCAAGGAGCCAGAGCTCTACTAACACAACTAAACATGATCATCACGTGCACAGCACAAAGCAAGACATGCACAGACTGCACCACATCCCTGTGAGAGACTTAACTACCTTGCCAGTGTAGTCTTGCGTGTCTCAACATTGCTGAATGACAAACAAACCTAACATCTTCTCTTTTCAGCCATATTAAATACATCTAAAAAAGCAGCATGAGTGCTGCTGTAATCCCCAAACAAGATGTGAAAGCCTGGGGTGACTTCTAAGGTACTGCATCACCTTCCCACACCTGGGTTTTAAAGCATTCACAAGGCACTATTCAAATAATGGGAGGTCAATGCTCCTTAACTGAGTGTGTGGTTAAGGCACTGACTAGTCTAGCAAGTATAAAAACCCAAGAATTGAAAATCATCAGGCAATTTTCAATTCTAATACATAACACACTTGAAGTTTTTTTCTAACACTAATATTTTTCTTTTTACACACATGGGGGGGTACAGAAATCAACACACCTTTTAAAATATTTTAGTAACTGCTAACCATAGCAATATGTCATGTCAATACCATATACACATGCCCTGCATGAAGAGAGGCTGAGACATCTGGGCTTGTTTAGACTGAGGAAGATAAGGTTCGGGGAGGATTAGATAGCCATCCTCCCATGCCCAAGAGGATGTGTTACTGGACAGACAATTCCTGTCCTCAGGAACAGAGCAGGAGATGGGGAAACAGTGGTCACAAGCTGAAACCAGGGAGGTACTGGCTGGACCTAAGGCAGCATTTTCACAGTGAAGATTCAGCTAGAAGAGGGTTCCTGTCTCTACCCTTAGAGATTCAAGACCCAAGGGGACATATCCATGAGCATTTGGGGCTGTGCCAGAGACATTCTACTGCCCCTCCGTCCCCAGTGGAGCCAAGGAGTAAGTGCTGCCTGGCTGTGTTAGCACCATAACACAACTCTGATGCTTCACCAGCCACCAAAAGTCAAGTTAACAGGATGCTCAAGTGTGAAACTCTTGCTTTTTGGACCAGGGGTGGATTGGTTAAGTACATATTAGATAAACCGAATAGTTTTGTGCATTGCACCTTCAATTTTATTGCCCTAAGATCTCTTGCAACAAAAACATTCTGTGTTGAATTTGGCTCTTCTCTAGCACATTCCATTCAGAAAGCTTTCACTTAAAGTTACAAACATCTTGGAAAAAATAATTTATAAAATATGCATACATTAAGAGAGACAGTATTCTTAGTTTTCTCATTTGTCATTATTGGAGATACTTAAAAGGATTTCTCCTCCTCAGTTGGTTTCATTTTCTACTTATTCTTTGAAGATAATAATTCCTGTGTTTTTTCCATCAGTCTACCTGTGCCTGAAGAACTTAACAGAGCTTTGGAAATGTTACTATCACAAAGCCCAGGAGCTAGAACTGGTGGGAATTCACAGAGGAGACACATGCCAGTCATCACTTGCACCTTATCAGGTTGGTAAGGCAAGGCCTACTGCCATCAACCACAGGTAGGGCAAAGGTGGAGGTCTGCACATGACTGCCTGTACAGATAAACATCTGGCGTGGGTTTAGGCACTGTTTCAAAAAAGATCAAGCAGGACAGGACAGGGACTATTCCTAGCACTGTTTGGATGAGGTCATCCTGTTTTGGGGATGTAAATTAATTTAGCTGCATGGACACAAGCTGTGCCAGGGTCATTTGGCTTTAGGGCCCCAGAACAGACTTAGGCTGCTTCTCCTACTAGTACAAACATGGCCTTAAAGACCAGCCAGTGCCTTCACCACACGCTCACTACTTTGCCCACAGAGGAATTGTTTTGGCATTAAGATACTGAACTGGGACTGAATTAAAACCAAATGAACAAAAACATGGCTTGGGAAGGCTGAAAGGCATAAAACTGGGGAAAGGGAAATAATGTAAAAAGAGCCAAGGCAAATTATAAAGCTAAAACTTACTCTGGATTAATTATTTCTATCAGAATTTTGAAATGACAGCCCACAAGATACACATTATTCCAATTTTTTTTTTTCTTGTTGCAGTTTGCTTGGTTTTAAGTACCATGTGAACTTCTCCACTTCTTCATGGGACGCTCAAGTTTTGTTGTATTTCAGGAGAGGTATCACTGTGACTGGAATTGCACGACATACTCCAATGTATCTTTCCTCCCCTAAAACGGTTTCTCATACCACTGAAGGCCATTACAGCAGAGTTTCTGGTGCTGCAAACAGAAAGCTCCCCCAGGGCAGCCCTGTGCTCGAAGAGCCCTTCACATCCCTTTCACACCCTTGCAGTCTGCATCCCATCACTGCAGCACAGGGTGCAATGCACAGCCACTCCTGAGCCCAGTCCAACCACTTGTCCTCGGTACATTAAAGGCAAAATTCACACACAACTTCAGTGGAACAAAGATCCGGCTCTAAAAGAGCTTTACAGCTGAATATTAACCACGTCTACAATGCACGTATTTACCAGCCTTGTACTTTGTTATTTCTACCTTAAAAAATAATAAAACATAAGCTTAGCATGCTCTTCGTACTCTGCCGCTCTGATACTATAGAATAGTAACTCACTCGGCCCTTATAAAAAAAAGTATGTCAATTTATTTCTTGAACCTGAAATCTAATGCAGGTGACAATACTGAAAAGGTTGTCTCGCTGTGCCTGCATGCACTTACATGTGTAAATGCTAATGTTTATGTCTGCAGTTGAGCATGGGTGATTAATTAGGGGTGTGAAATTCAAGGGTATTGTTAGAAATTTAGCCTATCATGTTCAGTGACTTGTTTTCTTTCTTGTAAATTGGGCACTCCTCAGACTTTGAACAGCACATGCAAAGGAATAATGAATTTAAATAAAAATGCTTCTGTAAATTATGTAAATTTGAAGGTCTAATTGTGATCAACTTCAATTACTTCAATGATCTCTCAGGTAGCAGAACTAAGAGGCATCAATTTTTTTATTTATAAAAATACGATCTTTCTCCCCGTTCAAGTCCCTCAGACCTTTTTTAAGCACTCACCACAGAAATTCTGATCTGAAGACAGAGAATTTGGAATTAAAAATGAATGAAAAATTTACTGTAGCAGACAGAGCTGAGACTGAATGGCACTACACCTGAGGTCAGGGAAGCAATTAAATATCATAGCAACATAGAATGATTTAGGTTCGAAAAGACCCTTAAGATCATTGAGTCAATGCAAGCTGATTTAGAAGGAGGAATCCAGTGGAAATATGCTAACAAATCCAAGCTTCCTGATACACTTAAGAGACCAAGTTATCACAGATTATAGAAATTAAAACACACAGTAGCCACTGTCCAAAATTCGTCAGGTTCTAACAGCATACTGCGCTAGTACCAACACTACGGAGTATTAGAGCACTTAAGCGCCTACGAGCTGTGAAATACAGCAGTCCAAACAGGAGGAAATGAAGGCAGCAGCAGGAATTTTCACAGTGGATTGATCAAGAGTGTTGTATGTCGGCAATATCACAGAGGTGATAGAGCTGAAAGGATTTATATGCCTCAGGAGATGTGGGAAGCAAGAGAGTATCAAACCTGTAACACCTCTGTTCTGACAGACTGAATATGAGACTGGGATCTAGGAGAAAAGAAAGGGGGTAAAAGGAAGGGTTATGCTCACAGGGCCTTTATAATTCTTTCACTAAATATATTCTCAGTACACCAAGTTGAAGATGTATGTCATTAAGGAGTGTAAACTTGGGAATAAGTAACTGTAGGACAAAGTTTTTTCCCCGAGAAACAGTCTTAAAAGGCAACAAAATTAATGGTATGGAAAACTATTGGCTGAACTCCTCCTGTCAGTCACACTTTCTATAGCCTACATCCTTTAGCACATTTGTACACTGTCTAGACTGCCAATCTGTCAGAGAAATATAAAGTTTCTTCTGTCCCGTTGACACTACCAGTAAAGCACTAAATGATCAGAATGCAGAAATCCTCTCAGGAGATGGAAAAAGGGGGGCCTAGAGAAATGTTATGGAGAGCAATTTTAAAAAGCTGCTCCATCTATGTGATGCTCAAAAAGACAGGCTAGTGCATGAGAAGAATAACTCTTGTAAACTGGTAGACACCAAAGTTTGTAAGAAGACAAAGAAAATTAGACAGTGTTGGAGGTGCCTACAGAAAGGGACTGATTTGCATACAGAAAGAGACTGATCTCAGAGAAAAGAAAATAAAGAGAACCACTGTGCATTAAGGATCATTAACCTCACCTAGATACACACTTTAATTCTGTAACAGGTGCAGGTTTGAATGGAGAAAAAAATGCTTACAATACACTTAAGTAGAAGGGACCAGAAACATTTTTCAGTGCTATGCTGAGGAAGGAGAGACTTTAGAGCATACAGAAAGCAAATACTTAGCAAATCCTCAGCTGGTTCCATTCACTTCAGCAGAATGATGACAACTCACAGCAATGGTCAGTATGTCCCTGTATTTTACAGGCAGGAAACAGAGTTACCAATAAACGAATAATAAACAAGATTACAGAAAATTTTATCAGCTCCTAAAGCATGGATTGTTTTTAAATGTCATTATTTTAAGAGAAAAGTCCTCCCTTTTTAATGTCTTTTTAAATTTCTACTGCTTTAAAATCCTCCAGCATATATTTAACTGTGTCACTCTACCGTTCCAACAGATTAAAATTAAGTTCCTGTCTACACATTTAGATTTCTTCACCTTCTTTCCTAGGCATTATTTCCTGGTTTATAACAAATGAATCTATTTTGAAAAGCAGAGAAAACATTTCATATTATATATAATAATAGGAAAAATTACTTGTGCACACAAAACCATATCAGAAAAAACAATCTTATTAACTGTGAGGATCAAAAGTTCAGGACCTATAAAAGACCATTTCTAGAATTTAGGGTATGCAGCTTTAAAGCTGACTGCTTTGCAATACTGAATCTCACATGTGGGTGACTAGAATTAATTTTATGGCTTTCAGCTAGACAGAATAAGAGTAGACTACAATGGGAAAGAGCAGGCAATTTGGCCAAATATAACAGTGGTCATCTCTGATAGCAATTAAATGAGACTAAAAAAAATTAAATCAATTTTTCATGGCTTAAGAATTGCTCCCATAACACATATTTTGTCAAGTTTACGCCATTTGATTTCTGCTAACCAAGATATAGCTTTCAGAGCTCATAAAATCTGTTTGGGAGACTCTTTTGTGCATAAAAAGTGTATTTAATTCTTTCATTTGTACAGATATAGCGAAAAGCAAGTTAATCACCAGCAGTTAGTTTTAAAGAAAATCAGAATGTAGCGTAAATAAAAGCACACTCCACAATACTCATCATCAAAACATAAGGCAGAACAAAATAGATGGATATAGACATTGGGAAACTACACAGAAACTGAAAGGGATCGGTTCAGTGACACAGTTACAATGCAGATGAACGCTATAAGCACAGTCCCATCCTGTAGAAGACATCACCAACACAAAATCCAACATGCTTCCCACTACAGGACAGAAGGCCAGCAGGCCTGTTTGTGGCAGTACAGCAACGCCCAATGGCAGGGCCTTATGAGACAAGGGCTGCAATTCCACACGCAGGCAACCCAAACACCACCAGAATGGCTGAGCATCAGTATTGGGGAAGTATCTGCTACACCAGACCTTCATGCCAGGTCCATGGCCACAGGGAAAGAGAGGAGCAGTCTGTGTTGGTGGCATGCTGTCAGTAAAATGAGATTGTAGAACTACTGGCAGTGAAATTACTAGTAGTTGATAATCTTCAAGAGTCATTTGGGTGCAACTGTACCTGTGACAGTAGCATGCGAGCTGCCAGAAACACACATGAGATGTTTTCAATTCAGTGCTCTCACTTAGAACCCTGGTTGGTAAGAAAATAGTATATAAAGTACAAACCAATGATCTTTACCTCATAGCTGCCGAAGGCAGTGCGGACAATAATGCAAACTAACTTGAAGAGTTTTAATAAATCCATTACTTCTCTGCATTTTTTTAAATGTGACTCAACATGCATGGTCACTGTTCATCTCTGTGGTACAGCAGGTTTAATGTACGGAAATCAGAATAAAGATTCAGATCTATTTGCTTAAGTCCTAAAGGCATGAGCCTTGACTTCAAGAATAGGAGCTGTTTGCCTGAGGACTTAAGAGCCTGTCCTTGAACAACTTGCACTGACAACAGAGAAAGCCCCATCCCTCATCCTCAAACTGGGCCCCATCTGGGAAGACAAACCAAATGAATACCTGGTATTTAAGCCGAATTGGCGTTGATACTTGCTTTGTCAACCACCACAGGTTCCACATGCTCCAAAAAACAAAGAATAGCAAAATCCTTAGTCCTCATCTTTGCTCTGATGCAAAATATCTCCACTGTGCTAGTCAGGTGAACAGATTTGACTAATATCAATCCTTCTGCATGCTTTTCATCTGCCACAGCATGGCGACTACCACAGCTGACCAACTGACCGCACTACACAGACATGACCTTGCTAACATCTGCAGCAGATGCCGATTCCCCCAGGTCACTCCAGAATTGTCATCAATTTTCCAAAGGTGCTTCATTCAAGCCCCGTCACAAATATCCCATTAATCAAATCTCAACAGCTGTTAAAAGTGGAAGCACAGAAGCCTAAACACAAGCAGAGAATGACAGCATGTGGAACGTGCTAATCACTAACCTCAACTAAGAATTACTTCTTAGTTACAAGGCTTTTGGCTTTGATCGTTCAAACAGTTACAAAATGGCTCAGCAAATGCATTTTGTGCTTACTCGCATTTCTTCTTTTTTTGCTTGTGGGGGCGCCCCTAAATTGCATAGAAATTCCCAATAAACTACAAGGTTTCAAAATGAGGCAAGATCCCATTTCACATTTGAATCTCTCAAAAAAGATCACATTGATTTTTATCTTTTTAATAACACACGGATTTTTTTTTTTTACAACATTCTGTATCTTCCCTGAGAGAAGTAAATGAAATGTATTATACTTGATGAAAGATTATGAGTATTTTTAGCTTTTTGCATTCTTTGCTCTTCTATGTATGTAACTGACGACAATGAACAAACCTGCCAATAAAAATATTGACATATCTTTGATTTCAGTTAGTCTATAGAAAGCAAGATTAAAATCACCAGAGGAGAAAACAGTGTAAGTACATTACAGCATCATGCTTTCATTCTGTAAACCAGACATAATTCAGCAAATCAAGTCCAGATCCATGGAGAACTGGACATTTTAGTCTGTATAGTAATCTGCAATTCCTGCTCTGATGCTACCCAGAGCCTGAACTCACTCCTATTTAACCCAGAAGCTCCTGACATGCCTTCACTTTTGTTGCTATGCCTCCCACAAAACAGTACAAACAGCTAAATCCCATTGAAGCTAGCTAGGATCCAGAACTGTGGGAGGCAGGTCCGATCTGGAAGGCATGCCCTTATCACTCTCAACAAACCAGTAGGATCCAGACCATTACAAAATACAGTTGTTGATGTGTGAATTCACAGCAAGCAGCAGCACTGCTAATGCCTACTACTTGAAAGCAGAAAACTTATGTTCCAGCACTGAAAATGTCTGTTAAAAAGACCGTCTGCTCTGTCAGTCTAATGGGTGTACACTGTCTTCCTTCTTAACATGCAAATATAACCAAATAGAACATCATTTATTTTTACTATGTGAACTGGAATAACAGAAATGAAAAAACATATTTATGAGGAAGGAAAACTAATTTTCATAGCAACTAGCAAATACTTGCAGGACTAAAGTCTTATTTAGTCAGCAAAGTCAAGACCCCTATTTTTCAGTAAAAGCAGACCTATCCATTCATTAATGCTGCTCACATACTCTGCTATAATTTTAGATTTTATTACATGCTAAAACCGTGCTATGCACTGTTAAGACTTTAAGTACAAATCCATTTTTATTCATTAACTTTAGTAAGCTACAGAGCTCCAAGTCAAACTACCTCTGCCAAGCAACAGCAGAGCACAAAAATTTCCCTGTTCTGTGCTAACTGCACAAAGCAAGGAGTCATGAGTTTAATAATCTAGAATATCTGTCACACAAAGAAATATTGAGTACAGAACATGTTATTTTAAGGATCTTGCACTGGAGCCTCCTTTAACTTTTAGTGGCACAATTGATTTAAAAATTATATTTAATAAGATGGTTTAGAAATGTCCTGGTTTGAGTTACTCAAGGTACTGGCTACCTTGTTGCTGCACCTTCCTTTTGGCACAAAGGTTCGCACAACTGGACTTTGAGTCAGATCAAGGAGGTGATCCAGTAAAAGCTCATCATAAAGACTTTGTTATTGGTGCAACATTAGATTTCAGCCAAGCCGGATCATGATGCAGCTGACTTGGGGGCAAATGGTGGGAGGGTGGCAGCAAAGCACAGTTCAGGTAGAGCCTAAAAGCTCTTCCAGCAGTGGCACAGATTTAAGACAGGCTGAAACTGCACACATACATGTTTGTGCAAACATTTTCCAAGTCCCTAAACCAGTCTGAGCTGCTAAATCCTGCTAACAAACCACAATGTTCCAACCAACACTCCTGGCTAGACTGATACAACTATTTATGGAACCACATTCAGAAAAAGATCACTAGGACCAGAGCTTAATTCCTCCATTTAAAGAAACAGAAAGCAGAATAAAAACCAAGGAGCTTTCTGTTTAGTGTGATTATTTAAAAAAAATATTTTCCTAGTTCAGAGTCATACTCCTGAGAATTAATGAGCAACCAGAGTAGAAATCTCTTTAACTGACTTTGTGATCAAAGTGTTTTTTATTGCACCTTTACAGCAAACAAAGATCATGCATGGGCTGTCTAACTTGCCACTTACAAACACACTTGCAAATTGCTGCTCTCATTGGGTAAAAGTGGTGGTTTAACACAGGGGAAAGGGTAATACAGTGGGCCAGCTGTAGGTCTGCTGTCACTGAAGCAGCAACCTTTCAGATATTACTGTCCCAAAGAGCCCAAGCATAAAGTTACCTCAGAAAACCCAAAAACCTCTCTTTGCTCGAGCCCAGAGAAGGCCTCAGAGAGGGTCAATGCAGAGCTCAATCCCTTCCATGCCTGTAATTACAGCTGTAGCTATTCTATGCATTGTACGTGTATGTTTGCTGAAGCAGAGTTAACTGGTCACCACCTTTCCATAAATCAGGCAGGAATTCTCCTCAAAAAAACAAACAACCCAGACCAAGCAAGTTAATCCAAACTAGACAGGTTCTTTTGCATTTGTCATGGCATCAGCTTTTGATCTGCTCTTTCTGTCTATTTCTTAAGTTAGTGGTGGGCTTCCTTCCAGCCATACTTTTTTCGCAAGTATTTCTCTTTTTGACTGCTACCTGAGTCAAGGAGTTAAGTGACAATGGATTTTGTTTAATCTAATTACTTTCGACCACACACCCTTGAAAAACTGGTATTTTTTTAAAATCAGGTTTTGTAATGACTGTAGCCAATGATAATAACGTAGGCCAGATAACAGCAATATCATTATCATCCTTGTTTGCCTCATTTTGTTTTGATCAGCATAGCGATGTTCAACAGCACCACATCAAAACAGGCTTTACAGGACACATCAGCACAGGTAGGCAAAGGTTTCTATCACTTTGAACCTCTGATGCTCTGAATGTGAAAGCTCATTCAAACAGCCTTGTCAAATACTGACAAGTATCAAATGTCTTCCAGTGTTCAGACACTGCTCTTTTACATGCTGAAGTCTGACTATCACCTCGTGTCCTCCAGCAGCTAGAACGACAGGAAAGGTGAGCCTCAATTGCCTCACAAGGAATATGTGAGACAGGAAAGAAAAAAACCAACCAACCAAAAAAGCCCCACACAATCCCTGAGCATTCAGGAGTTTGATAACACTGGTCAGTCAGTAACATTTTTGTTTCTATCTCCTTGCTCTGCAAGGCGGTGATTTGCCATTTTGTTGAGGGAGTCTGATGCCAGTTGGAATCAGGTGGTTTGGGGATTGGCTTTTTCAGTTTGTGGGGTTTTGGTCTAGGTTGGGGATTTTGGTGGTTTTTTTGGGCTTTTTTGGTTGGTTTTGGTTTGTTTTT
>JAVSBS010009500.1:60653-91018 GCA_033124195.1 Coracias cyanogaster
AGGCAGGTTTTTTATTTAGTTTTTTGTTTGTCTGGTTTTCTTCTTAAGGTGTTTGTGTGTCCATATTAGTCACAGAACTTGGCAAATCCCACATGGAATAATCAGCAGGTCGTGGCACCTGAATCCCTTCAGAAACCTGGCCCCTACTGCCCTGTCCCCATATGAATATATGTTAATGTGCTTACCTGCAAAATCATACTATTAATAACATCTTCTAACCATCGATGAGTGCCTTAGCTTGGCTCTCAGAAACATAGCCTGCGCTATTTTCAGTTTTCCCTGTAAAAGTTGGGTCCCTAAGCGTTAAAAAGAAGAGCAAACTCTAAGGAAAGCATGTATTTTGTGTAACTGGAGTCTTATAAATCATAGCAAACTCGTAATTTGGAAGTAAGGCAGATGAGAGCTCTCTTAGTTCAATTTGGCTTTTATGGAAAATTTAAAACATGGCCAAACTCACAGCTTGAATAATGTATTCACAGTACTTGAAAAAATATTTTTGTATTTTATTCATTTTAGACAAAAAATTAGCATGGGATCTATATATCTACTAGTGATTGGTGCAAAAATGAAGCCTGACAGGAAGTACAAAGACATTTCTCCCCTCTTTCCTTCTAAGTCAACTTTTCATACACACACATCAATTGTTTCCAAACTATCCAACACTGCATATCTATGTTTCTAGCTACTTTTGCTCTGTACTCATACAATTTAGAGGCTAACAGATTATAATGTGCAACAACAAGCAATTATCAGAAAGATCAAAAGGCACAGAACATGCAAAAATCTTAACCTCAATCATATGCCACAAAGCAAAATCTGGGATGCTATCTAACAAAAAAGGAGCGGTTAGTACTTTATTTGGTCTGAAATGCAAAACCTACCAAGTGCACAATGTATGCAACTAAACCAATTTATTCAATTTAAGCTAGCTATGTATTTCACAAATATGATTCAGATGACCCAGTCTTGAATTTGTGGAGATGGCAGAGCCACTCCAAGTTAAATGACATCACCTAAGATCCATGATGATTAAGCAATGATATGCAGAAGCACCACAAATTCACCACCACTCTAAAGGTGACACAAGTTGTTACGAAGACAGATTTTAAACACTTTCAGTATCTACAACAGAGCTTACTATAAATTACTTCCTGCTCCCAAAGTACAAATCCTAATGAGCATGAGAATTACAGTTATCATGCATACAGCAAAAATTCTGTTCAGTGAAGGGCTAGTAAAATTTGATGCACACTGATATGCAAAAATTGATACATATTATCATGCCAACTAATTTCATCAATAATGAAAATAGTTGTGTGTATACTCCCTTTCACAAGCTACAGATCTTCAAATGAACACAGTAATGTCTAGGTCATTAACTACACCATCTCAGAATTATGGGGCCAGAAGTACATCTATTCCCTTTGAAGGCCAGGATTGATGTCTGAATCAAACTGTGAGGTGCACCAGCCTTCCTTCTCCTGTGATCCATCTCTGTTCATACAGCCCTCATGTACAATCCCTATTACATGACAGCCAGAACACTAGCATATTACATGCATGCAAGTCAGTATAGACAGTCACATCACGCATTACATGCATGTTTATATGGCAACATGACAGATGCACCTTCATCAGATGGGGACCCAGGAGGAGACTGGGTGCTGCTGGGCCATACCCACTGTACAGCTGAGAAGTTGAGAAATGCCAAGTTACAAAAGTTTCCAGGCCAGTACAGTCTAGAGTCAACTAAAAAGGTCAAAGCAAAGAGAAAGGGGAGAGAATAACCAGTACTATAGCTATGAAGCTGCAGCGACAAGTGGATCCTGGCCCATTACAGCTAATGTACTACAAACTCGTTACTTTATTCATCAATACCTTTTTCTGCATGAGTTGAGAGCTTTTAAATAGCATGATCTAATGCCTGACAAACCTTAAACCTTTACAAAATACACCACATAACAAAAGGAACATCATATGGGGGAGTAGCTCAAGCACTTCTACAAGCACAGAATGTGGCTAAGTTTTATAGCATAACATCTAAGGAAAACACAGTGTACCAGCAGCAAATTTTAATTAGTAAAAGCAACAGATGGATTGAATTCCAGGAAGGAAATGAGAAGGGCTGACAGGGTATAAATTGGCCACATCAGTGATAAAGACGGAAGCATCCCTTTTTTTCTGATAAGGAATTCTCCAACAAACAGGACACAGAATCCTGCACTGTTCCTATACTTCTTGCACAGCAGAAGTTAGACATGTTTTGAAGTGGGAGATGATGAAAACCAGATAGCTGGGTCCATTTGCTCAGCTCCAGAATTCTCTGAAGTCTTTTGCTTTCTCTTAAGAAAAGGAAATACTCCGTTCTGGGGACTGGTTCTGAGCATTTTGGATGCAGTCCCTTCAGTGATCAAAACAGTTAACTGGAATGGATTTTAACTTCTGTGATCAGAAGAGTGAGATGGGGCTGGCAAGTAGAGGCATTCCTCAGTATCTGCTCTGTAGAAACAAAAATTAAAAACATAGCAGCTCGAAAAAGAAGTGTATGTCCAACTTGATGTATGCAGAATTTGTACATCCATATGTTTAAGGAAGATTGAGGCCTCCCTGAATGTTCCAACAGTATGCCTCTAATATTAAATTACTTTATCACATGCTACTTATAGATGATCCATTCCCTATTTCCTCATTACATTTTTCTCAAACTAATGGATAAGACCATTTGCAGCATGACATTTAAACTATAAACACACGAGATATTCTTATTAAGCCAAAAGGATCCCTGCAGTTTTGTCACATTTATGTGCTGAATTTGTAGCTCTTTAACTTTCATTGTTGTGTAATGGTCCTCCATTTTCTGAAGAAATTACAAAGACACATTAGAATAGGGTAGTGATGAATAATGAGATTCTGCTCTCAACTGCTTCCATCTCTCATGCATACTATTGGTACCTGTCTACGATGCTAATCTCAGCTGCCTTTTCACCATACGGGCAAAAACTAGCTTGTCTTTCCCAACCTCTGCCATGTCATTTCATCCCTAGCCCTCGTCCCATCCCTTCATATTCCTCCATGGAGAGCAGCAGCTCCCTCTCACCAGCAGCAGACACATAGCAACAGTCTTTTAATTTAACTTTTTAAACAAACAGTTTCTTACAGAGACCTGGCTCTTGTTAGACAACACAAATGGGAATCCAAGCAGCTGAAGTTTCACAACAAAGCTATAATATTTCAGCCACACAAGAGACACTGGAGACCATACAGTACAGAGGTGGGGATTTCTGGGCTACAGTGTGTGCTCTTTTCACTTTGCACCACTGGTTTCCACTTCACTTGTAAATACACCAGCATATTTTATTCTCAAGATCTTGTTCCACTGCACAGAATCAGAGCTTGTTTCCTAGTTTGTCCCACCACATTATAATCCCATTTTTTCCTTCCTTCTTTCCCAAGTGAGACTGTAGCTTTTGAATGAACATTATAAAGACATAAAACTTCCAGACTGGAGCAGAACAACTGAGCCTTTAGTGCAGGACCTTGTTCCTGGACAATCGCCAGAGGCAGAGCCTGAAGATGCAAGAACCCCTCCAGACAATAAAACTACTTTCTTCCTCTCTCCTTTCTTCTCCTCCCCTATGAAGGATTCAACATAAGTATAATAGTTAAATAGGCTAATAACCAAAGGTCAGGAGTTTATTCTTTCCCAAACTTCTCTGAATAAACTGTCTTTATTTGTATTACGTGCATAAATGTTCAAGCTTTCTCCAAATATGCTAAACTATTTGCCAATACAAGTCACGGCTGTAAATTTTCTATTCAGGAATAATTTTATCTCATAATTTTTAAATTTATGCCTTTTCAATTTAATGGGGTATATTACATTGTTAGACAAGGAGTGAAAATCCCCTAATATCCACTCTGAACTATTAATTATTTCAGAATTCTTCTACTGTGTCCCTTTGTTCATTTTCTGGCCAAGATAAACAATACCAATGTTTCTTTTCTATTTCTCATTTCTCAAATAGAAAACATTTGACATCAGTCACAACTTGTGCTGAGAAGCTGGGTTAATGGATCTACAAACTCCCATCATTCAGCACAAAAAAAAAACCAAACCTTGACTGAGTACGAAGCTGGCACTGGTCATCAGCGCAGAAAAGGGAAACCTCCGCCTAGATGTCCATCCACGCTTCTGTCCACAGAGATTGCAGAAGGGTCTCCTGAGCCTGTGTAAACATTGGTAAATGACTAAGAACTAATAATTGCTAGTGATCACTTGCTCATAAAAGGTGAAAAGACATGAAGTGATCTCCAAAGGTGAGGCCCCAATCAATGTACCAGAGTCCTCTGACAAGAAGGAAGATAGAGCTGGTTGGTCTGCCTTCTTCAGATCTTTATCATTGTGGGAGCTGGCATCAACAGACACCACTGTGGCATACCTCCACAGTACTTCTGACGTTGAGAGTCACTTCACCATAAAAGTATGGAACTCGGCAAATGTTTCAAATTTGGAAAGACATCATTTATTGTAACGCTAGAAGCATTCAGTATGCAGATTTAAAGGTAGGATACAATAATAGTGCACAAAGCAGGACTGAAATAACTGACAGAAAGACTAAAGAATATGAGTTGACATGAGGGAATAATGGAAGAACCTGTGGCCTAAAGCAATTATGTCACCTGTGCAGCTCAAGTTAACTCCTGGGCTGGGGGCAGGGGGGAGGAGAGCATGCAGTTGGAGGAAACCCCGTGTCTTAACTGAAAGAGTGAAAATTAAAAACTGACATTTTAAAAAAAAAGTCAGTTCCAAGGGAAAAAAAACACCATTACTATGTGCTACTCTATGCACTACATGTGCTACCATCAAAGAACTGGACTTTTCAGAAAGATGTGAAAACTAGGAATTAAAAGAGGACAGCAATTTGAACAGGAAAAGAAAAGCTGGAAAAATACGTTTTTAAATGTGGTCCTTCTTATAAGGTGCTAAAAAAGACACTTCAGGAATTTATGAAAGAATGAATTATGCAGAGAGTGATGGGATTTGATGGGAAAGCACCTGCTCTACCACAAATTAAGTGTATTCCATCTGGTCCATCAGCCCTACACAAGCACACTTTGAGAATTAGAGAAACCTGCACAATTTGGCAGTCAACTGCTGTGTTTTGCAGACTTCGTTTTTTGTGATAGAAAACAGAAATATGATCTCCACATAGTCACCATGCTCTGTGCTCCATTAAGATTCACAACTCTGTCATTTGAGCTGCTTTCACATCTGCAACCTAACACTCCAGCAGCCCAGCCTGAATGTACATCTGGTAATGTCATGCACCAGGAGCACAGGTGGGAGGATATAAAATGAGTGTTTTGAAGTGAGTGCAGAATGGAAGTGCATCTAGAAATAATTAACGCAGTGACCATGTCAGTAGCAGCAGAAGCTCATCAGCAGTGATCTGTCTTTAATAATTCTTGGTAGAGCTACTTTACCATTAACACACACTCAAAAATAGCCTATATGGAAAAAAATCCTACCCTTTCTTGAGAGCAGCTGAGCTAAACAGGATTGCCACACAGAAGAGGATGCTTGCCAAGTACTTTATAATAATTATCTGCTAGGCTGTGCAATATGCTCAAATAGATTTGTAAGCAAGATAAAGAGATTTACAGAAAAAAATAAACAACAAAAATCATACTTTGTGTTCTCATTGAGGGGCAAAACTTCCTTCAAAGTTACAACGCGTTCTCCATCTGCTAGAGAGGCAGTCTCCAACGGCACAGTAAGACAGAGCAGTAAGATTTACATTTATTTTGTCTCAGAAGGGACATTTGAAAATGGTTTCTCTGTGTCTGAAAACTGTAGGAACTCTGGTATTCTATATTCACAAAGATTGCCATTAACAGGAGAAAATATAAAGCAAATAAATGCACTGCTTTGCACATACGCTACTACTACACTTTGTAATACAAAATCCAAGCTGACAATTTAAGGCAAGGAAATGCCTAGAGCTTTAGACTAGTTGTTGTGCTTGGAACATACAATCACAGCTAATGGAAGCTGACTGTATTTACTCCTGCAAACTATTTAAGCAGTCTCCAGTAAAGCCAGAGGAGACAGATTCGTTAAACATAAGTGATCCTTAAAAGATCCTTCACACCGTTCCTGGTTCTTCTGTCACTTCTCCAATGCCAATATCATGGTCTCATTTCTCACAGCCTTCTCCCCTTTACTCGCTCCACCACTTCAGGATTTGGTTGACTTCTCTGCAGTTTGCCACACCAGTCAGAGTAAAGGTTTGTAACACTGGCTGTGCAACCCCCACGGACTACACTAGTGTGCTGTACGTGCACAGTCATTCACAAACCACCTCTTAAGTTTAAATCTGCTGCCATGCCATATGTCGTATGTTACTGCAGTCAGAATGAACGACGATATAGGCAAGTATTGGCAGCCAGTTCATGTATTCTGTAAAGAAACAAAATTTACCTTTCTTCTGATTAGAAAGAATGGTGAGAAGGCTCAGTTGTCTCATCCTAAGATTAATAGTGGGATTTTTGGGTCACTAATGGTTCCCAGCTTTCCTGTGTCACTGCAGGATCATGGCACACATCATACTATACTTGGCCTGGAAAGACATGGCTAAAGAGTAGCTAAAATAGTACTTATTTTTATTTTCAGAATAAAAAATCTAGAATGAGAATAAAACTACAGAACATAACAAAAATCAAGGTTTTTTTCCTCCAAGTTATTTTCTAACTATCTTCCTGTGCAATTAAAAAAAGCTATTCTATATGGCAGTTCAAAAAGCTGGAATTGCAACCTGATCATCTACTAAACCCTGTGGTATTTTACCTTCTTTTCTGTAAAAGAGTACTTACTTCATTTCCCCTAAGTTCCATAGGCATCTTCTATAGGCACTGCTTAAGAAGCTAGGGAATACGTCAAAATCAGGAGCTGCTTAGTGGGGTATTTTGTGGGACAGACCAAGACTTGAATTATTATGATTAGTAATAATGAATACAAGCTATGAGAACATCAACCCATACACCGAGCACTATGAAAACCAATGCTGTGCAATTTCATTACAAAAGCAAAAAAAGAGAGAAGGTGAAACTCAGCACAAAATTCTGTGAAAATGAGACAGAAATACAAGCCTTCAGAGAAAGCAACAGATAGACATCATGGGTACCAAGTGGTACAGTCCTTTGTACTAAAGGTGTCCCCAATACTAATACCATACAGGCTACAGCATCAGGCTTTTCACATCCCACTATACAAAGGTCTTTCTTTTCTAATCCCATAAAGATCCACTTTCATCAAATTAGAGTAATTCATCCATTTATTAAAAGTAACAATTTCTAAGATCATTTCAGAGCCAAAAAATACACTTTCTGAAGTCATTACGGTTCCTTCATCTCAGCCTACCAGAAGCAGAAAAAAAGAACAACAACAAAAACACCAAGAGGCCTCTCCAAGAGAAAAAGTTTAGTAACCTAAATTAATTACACTAGAAAGACAACTTTAAAGCAAGAGAATAAACTGAACAAGTCAAAAGGGCAAATGCCATTCAAATTTTGCTGGTGTACAAAGAACCAAAACAAATGAACAACAATCTTTCATGTAAAGACACTGACATCAGCACTATGCAGTGCTCTTGCTTGCCACAGCTTTTCCAGGAAGATGTGCAGCTCCACACACAGATTAAAGTCAAAATCACAAGAGCAAATTCAAGCTAATATTTGTTTTGTAAATATATGGCCACACACCGATACCTTTTAAAGCACATAATACACAAGATGACAAAGGAAGAATAGACTGGGACCAAAGAAATGACAGAAACTATTTTTTAAAGTCTCTGAAGAAAAAAAAATAAAACCACAGACAGAAGAGTAAATAAATACAGTTGAAAGGTTTTTTACATCCAATTCTAAGAAAGGGGAGGAAAGAAGTTAGAAAATTCCATCATAAACTGAATATAAATACTACAGCAATAAAAATGCTAAAACAAACATGACATCTTCTGTGCCAAAGATCAAAAAACATGGCAACATTGCTGTGAATTCCTACTGTTCTGCAACATGAGGAATTCAGGATTTTAATAACACTATATGGGAGCATGCAAAGGCATTTGCAAAATGTATGTCAACATTCACTTCCCAGCATAGGCAGTATTCTCTGTTACAGCATGAAATCCTGAGGGACTAATTTGAACTGACCATGACTGTACTGCAGCACATTTTGAGACTGCACCCACTGGCACCACCTGTGGGTTCCAGACAAAAGACAAGACCTTTATGCAGGCCAGTGTGCAGAAAAAGGTCTCTTTCTCAGCATTATTTTCCTCACTGCAAGTGTCTCCTTTCTGTCCTGCCATCTAATCTGTAATATCTTTAACATGACAAAAAAGTAACTACTAGTTGCTCTAGCTTTCCTCCAATCTCAACAACTCCTTTAATCACCGGAGAATTACATCTTCAGTGTTTCAAAACTCTTAAACTACCATTTTTTTGCAAACGCTCTCATACAACCTATCATTTACTTTTGAATTAATAAAAATGCATTTAATACAAAATTCAAAGCAAACTGTATCCCTGGTATATTTACCCTCTCTCAATAATCTTTCCCCTTGCAAG
Organism: Coracias cyanogaster; assembly: GCA_033124195.1. Classification (NCBI taxonomy): domain Eukaryota; kingdom Metazoa; phylum Chordata; class Aves; order Coraciiformes; family Coraciidae; genus Coracias; species Coracias cyanogaster. Next base: position 69,282 of record JAVSBS010009500.1, read on the forward strand.
GAATTCTACTATTTTTTAATATACTAGCAACAGAATGGGAAATTTCAGTCAATAATGAGCTTTACAATGTCATCACCTTGGCATTTAAAGGAAAAAGAATTCTGACTCTGTGCCTTTATCAAGGCTCATTTTACATCTGCTATAAAAAAAAAAAAAAAAAATCACTCCATGGCTATAGTATCAGTGATAGAATGGGACCAAAGTATTCATTCACCTGATAACCTGTGGCCAAATCAATCACAGCAAGACAACTTTCCCAAATGACTAAATACTGTTTTGTCAAATAAATAAGGGATGAAGACAAATTATGGGAAGCCTGGAAGGTGTTTTGGGCTACAACTTCATGAGAGCCCCCGCTGCTTCCACACGAGTGGGAGTGACTGTTGCTATGGATGATAATACTACAAAGAGCCCTGCACACAGCTCAGGCTACCAATGCCAAAATATTGAATACCACAGGGGAAATTAAAAAAAGGGTGGATTTCAGGAATTAAACAAGCTGTAGGATTCATGCATTAAGTGCTAAAACACCCCTTTTAAAATTCAGTTCTGTGGTTATTTATTTCTGGACTTCCAGCAATAATAGAAAAGAGGGTATGTCAATACTGAATAGGATCATTTAATGACCAAAGAAAAATCTCTTGCTGCAAAATACAGTGGTTCAAAGCTTCTTCAAGCAATTAACATTAGCACAGAACTCAAGAGAAGAGTGAAATCCTTAATGAATATCCACTTATCACACAAGCATGTCTGTCAGAATGATTTTACCTTGAAAACAAACTCATTAATTCAAAAAGCAAGAATTACATGACAGTAAATGACAACTCAAAAGATGAAGTGCAGAAAAAGCACAGTCTTTAGCGAACAAATCCTGCAGTGTGTTTGCAGTATGTTTGTCTGCTTTACTTCACATGCAGCTCCTCTGCATTCCTTGAGGAATTGGGACTACCGATAACTCTAAAGATCATCTGACTTCATCCATGGGCATATTGGTCATTGAAAGATACCTTGGTAATCTTTAAGAGCTTCTCATCCTCACATGTGTAACCAATAGCACCTAGTTATCTGCTGGCTTGCAGATAACCAGCATCTACAGTTTTGAGCTTTGAACCAGCGGATATCAGAAAAACCTGCAGCGAGATGCAACTTACTGCGTGCTTAGCACCCAGACAAAGCTCTGCAGTGAAACAGCATTCTTCTGCAGCACTTTATAGTATGAATAGTAGTAGATCCTCTCTTATCGCATGCAAAGACAGCTCATCATGTGGACTTCATCTCTGTATGAAATCTGTATCAGCTGTCTCACATTAACATGCTTAAACACACAAATATAGTTATAGATGTAAAATCACAAATGTTGAATTAATTTTAAGCTAGTATATAGTTGATATAAGCCTCCTTTTGTCAGTGAGCATCAGAATCCCATAAATCTCAGCTACTGTTGAGGCCTTGGTCCTTATTTTCTTTGGCTGGGTAATATCTAAACAGATCTATTTTCCCTCTTTTGGGGGCTTTAATCACTCAGTAAAGTAACTATTATTATTTTGTCTATTGGGTTAACCTGTCCACAATTACATACTTCTACCAAATTTAAAGGGTCACACAGCAGTCATTTTGTGTGCGACCAGATAATGTCATGTGAACAACTGCATTTGGACCTTTTAATGTAAACAAGTGTAATGAGACTTTATGAATTTTGTGGGAAACTCTCAGATACTTCCTTAACATACATTTGGTTCCCATAAAAGCCCCAAACTAACAGCACTGGCAAAATGAAAATCCTTCTCTCCTCTGACTGGAAAAATTCCTGCTGATGCGTATCAATACCAAGCACAACATAATACACTTTCTGTACAGAGATTTCACTATCTGCACATGTTTGGACTTTTTTCTGCTTGGCTGTCAAAAGGAACAGCTACTTTCACAATGGTTTCTGTGACAAAGACAAATGAAGCAGCAGTAACCAGCCCAAGACATTCAGTCCAAATCCTGAAGGCTAAGGAGGAGTAAGAATATTCATTAGTAACATGCTACAAAGCTGTTCCTAACAATCTGGGTTTGTGGGATAAGGAAAAATCTAAATTCTTCCTTGTTTTTCATTTATGTCATGTTCCCTTTTAAAATTCTTTTGAGAAGGGTCTCCTTTGAGGCACACTGTATTTGACTCTCCATTTATTCCACTCCTCTATTTACTGACCATCTGTAATGTAACCTACCAATTCCCAAGGAAGCCAACTAAGACACTTGACAAGAACTGCCTCCAAGTCTACACAGGAACTGCCAAGAAGCAGGATTCCTCCGTTCCTCCTGGCTAGGGATGTTACTGCCATAAACACCTCACAGGGGTTACGGGACTTGTGCTGAGTTGGTTTCAGAGCTCTTTTCAGGAAATCATAAAAGATCCCTGCTCTTCCTCTCCACAAAACCACCAGGGAAAAATTAAATATAACAGCTTATGTACTGCTAACATCCCTCTCTGCTATCAAACATAACAGCACTATTTCCTAGATATCCAAGATGTAAGATTCACATGTGGATACTAAACAGCTGGCTGAACCCTAGCAATCCTACAGTGGTGCTGGTGAGAAGGAAGAGTTGTTAAAAAAACCCTACCACCTTTCAAGTACCATCCATAGCAAACCAATCTCCCTTCAGAACACTAGGCTACCTGTTTTGGTATTCAGCTGAATTTATCACTCTTCCCAAACATTCAAAAGGCCAGAGCAGCTCAGGGGGTCCCACTCCTGCCATAGTTGGACTTAATCACAATGATCACAAGCTTTTTCACCTTTAGTCCTCACAACTTCTCTGCAACAGAACAGGTAACTGAACACACCTCAGCTTGAAATCCTGGGAGGGCTCCAATCAGAAAGGCAGCAAGGCAGTTGCTCAGAGACCACTCAGCACTCCTCTCAGTTTGTTCTCCTTTGACTAACTCTCCATTAAGTAACAGGTCAAATTCAAGGCTCCCATCCTTATCTTTAGTGCTCTTCCTTGCAAATGGCTCACCTACAGGAGAAAGTGGTTTTCTAAAGTGACAGAACCCTCAGTTTCAAGTTACATTTCAAACACCTTTTTCTGTTACAGACACAAAAAGCCTGGAGATCATTTCCAGAAAGGATAGGGACAACAACAAACCTTAAATTCATCAAAATGGAAAGCAAAACTCATTTCCTTAAACTACTCTTCTGACACTGACAGGTAAACCAAAATGCCGCTCCTCCCCCAGGTAAGCAGTATTTGGTCAGCACCACCAAAAGAAAGGAGGAAGAAACGTATCCGTGTTCCCTCAGGCAAACAGGCACCATGGCCAAGCGCACCACTAGTTTCTGAAACAGAGAGACATCAAAGTTCTTCCCTTGAAGAAATTTAAATTCCTTCCAGATGATTACAGAACTTCACTTGTTCTCAACAAAGCAATGAATGTGGCTTCAATAATACTTCAATAAGTAGCCACTCTGTGGGAAGAATCTACAACAGTGCTTCAGTCAGGTCCCGCATTGCAAGGATGGAGGCTTCCAAAAGCACTGGCAGATTCTGAAGAGTCTGAGGCACACACTCAGGGATAACACAGGCACATAAACAAGGAGAAGGAAATAACAGAATTACTGAAGGAGACTTACAGTCAAAGAAAGGATTACTGTTATTTGGGGCCTAAAGAAAAGACGGTGCTGACATTTATCATAGGAAGAAGGATATCTGACAATGCTGAGGTGGAGAATTCTCACATTTTCAACATTATTTATCCTACTGTACCTATCAACTTCATGTATTCTTACTGATAGCTATAAAAACCCCATCATTTTCAAAATCACATTGAACATACTTAATGAGAAGATCTTAAAGCTTATTAAGATATTACTTCACAGAAGGTCACAGGCACATCTTTTCAATATGGTCATTTCAACAAGCTAAGCATTTATGTAATTAGGAAATTAAAATCGCACAAGGCTGTATTATGAAAACAGTATTTTTATAGCATTGTTATTCATCATGCTTAAGAAAAATAGAGTTTTTTCTCACACTAACAAAAACCTGGTACATTGACAAGTTTTATAAATTAGACCTAATGTGCTCCTTCTCCAGTCATTTGTGTTACACAGTAGTGCCTCATTTTACACTCTAGTAACTTCTTTGCGTATGTCATCTGGCAGTGCCAAGCTTTCTAGTCCAAGAGTCTGAATAAGGAGGCGGCACCAGAGCTCTGTCATGCTCCATAAAGACTTTCTAATCCCAAGAAGCAGGTCAGCTACACTGGCTGCTTTTATCCCAGAGGATAACGCGTGCACAATTCCTTCCTTCCTTTAACTGCATCTGCCACACATCTACTGCCAGCATGGAAAAAAATACTTTTAATGGTTTATTTCAAGTTCTGCCTTGTGGAATTTTTCTCCCTCCAAGAAATCCACAATTGTTTTTGTCATGTAGCCTCAAGAAAAATACTGCTTGTGAAAATAAGTCTACTCACACCTACTCATCTGCACATTTACCCAACCTCTACAGTCAGAGCTGAGGATAAGCAGCTGTGGAAACCAGTCACAAAGAGCAATACCCAGGCAAGTAGAAGGAATAAGAGTGTTTTCAAGCAGTCAGGTTTCATGCTGCCTAGGGACAACGAACACAAGCCTTCTGGAAGCATGTGAGCCTTCTCAAGAGAAACTAAAAGCAGCTGTTCAATTTCTCATTCTCCTTTGAGCCCTGATTTCACAGTGAGGAGTCGGTATCCTGTTTTATAAAGAAAAGTGGGCAGTTGGTTTCTTTTTCCCTATAGGACCTGACCTGTTGGTTCTGGAGCTCCTCAGATGAAGGCAGTTGAATACACTACAGCTGCTCAGCTCCGGAAGGCAGCAAATTTCATTCTGTAACAAAATACTGCCCACAGTCATTCTGAAGGTATAAAATGTGCAGCTCTAAATTTGTTTTAGGATGGTTGTTGATGAACTATGTCTGTGAGATACGCAGACAATATACACAGCTGGGGTGAAATTTTTCTGCAATAAAGACACCTGGAAATTTGACAATTACTGTCAACGAAAATAAGCTTACAAAATTTTTCAATTCCTGCTAAAATACTGCTATCAAAAGAGTTCAAGTTTTGATTCTTGGATTCAGATAGTGAACTCAAGCTGCTCTTCATGTATAGACGCACCTAAAGACAGGCTGCAACGAATCAGAAACTTTCTCCAAAGTAGCTCTTCACAGTATCACAGAAATGTAGAGAAAAATTCACAATAGCAAAAATGATAAAGTTGAAAACCTTAGAAAGGTTACTCACAATTATAAGGAATTTATACTACAATATCATAGAACAGAATCATAGAATCATTATGGTTGGAAAGGACCACCAGGATCATCAAGTCCAACCCTCATCCCAACATCTCCCTAACCACTAGACCATAGCCTCAAGCGCTACTCGTTTTTTAAACACCTCCAGGGATGGTGACTCCACCCACCTCCCTGGACAGCCTGTTCCAGTGCCCAACCACTCTCTTAGTAAATAATTTCTTCCTAATATCTAGTCTAAACCTCTCCTGACACAACTTGAGGCCATTTCCTCTTGTTCTATCATTAATCATTTGGGAGAAGAGACCAACACCAGCCTCGCTACAACTTCCTTTTAGGTAGCTGTAGAGAGCAATAAGGTCTCCTCTCAGTCTCCTCTTCTCCAGACTAGGAGAATACAAATGAAAATAGTGCCGTCAAGTTTCAGAAGCAAATAGAAATCTAAATGGCAGAGTCGAGCATGTTGAATTTTGCTGTTCTTCATGGCTGCTACCACTGTAGTCAATAAGATAGCTTAAATTGCTATACAAGTACACTATCCAAAGCTAGATCTAAATAAACAAAAATAGTTTTATTACAACAGACATCAGAGAACTGGAAGTGATAAAATTAAAACTAGTCTTCCTCTTCAAACTTAGAAGCTAGATGACTATATAATTACAGGTAGTTAAAGGTCTCAGTAAAGCCCTGGGTACTGGCCGTTGTCAAGGGCTTAAGACAGGACTAGACTGGAAGTAAGATTTTCCTTTCACCATAAAACTTTGAACTGCATTGCCCAATGAGGGTAAATCAATAGCTTCAACAGAAGACATTTGCTTTCTTTTCAACTCAGTACTAAAAGGGAAAACTAAGAACAGCAGCAGGAAGAAGAACAAATGGCTGAGAAAACACCCCTGAGTGCTTATTTTCACCCCATTTTTACCAAATAAAGCTTTCAACTCAAGTCAACAAGGAATTCAGAAATAGGACTGCAATTACTGACCTAGAAGTAAAGAATCATCATAGCCAGGAATAAAGGAAAAAAAAAAAAAAGTACTTTTAGATATGAAACTATAACAACATTGACAGAATCAGAAGTATGAGGGTTAATAGACTAAGCTTTGGCATTTGGAAAAGTTTACCAATGCATGTCAGCAATTAGGAATGAAACATACTGACCACTAGCTTGGGTAAGACTGTTTGAAACTTTGCAATAACACTACAGAAAGACAAGAAAAAAACCAAAATAGTGTCTTTGGTTAATTAGAAAAAGAGAAACCCTGCCACACACCAAAAATGCATCATGACACGACTAAGTGCTCTGCATTTGTCACGTTGATGTTACTAAGCGTTCCTGACAGTTAAAACATGCAAATGTAAACGTTCCTGACAAGCATAAAAGCTTCTTCAATAATCTACTGCCATCTGTATTATTAAACGCACATTTTTCATATAAGCAAGATTTTTAGCTGCACACAGAACAAGTCACCATCCTGGCTTATGCTATGAAAAACTCTAACAGAATTCTACCAAACTGAGGAATATTATAATGCAAAAGTTTAACACAATTAGAAAGAAACACCACGTAACCAAAGTGTCTTCATATACTTGGAAGCATTACTCTGTCAAAATCAGTTTTCACAGTTCATATATCTGTCAGTTTACTATGCTATTGCTTACAATATGAAGAGCTTGATAGGATAAAGCACAGTGCAGCAATACACGCATTTTGGATAAGTGACTTAGGTAATAAAGTATCTATCCAGACAGAACGTACAAGATGGACATAAGAAGCTGAACCAGCTTCACCTGCAGATCAAACAAGGAAACAAAAACTAGTCAAGTCATCAGAGGGTAGAAATAATATACATCTTGATAAAATATGAAAAATACAGAAGAAATAAGATTCGTTTGTGCAGAGGACTGGGAGTGAAGAACCCTCCCTCCCATTCCGATTTAAGCACTATCAATCATCCTGCTCACTGCTTAGTAATGCTGGCTTACATGAAAGCATGACTGCAGAAAAGCCTCTGTAACTTGGGAATGCTCCATGTTCTGTATTACTGGGTTTAAAGGCCAAATGCTTTACATGAGGCTAGATATGGGTCAGAGCTAGAGCCTGGCATGGGTACAAGTGGGAAAAGTAAGAAATTACTATTTTCAGTTCCCTTTTATACAACCATCAGTGCCATAAAGGAAAGTCAGTGTATCTTTTTGCACAATTCCTATGGAATACATTGATGTCTAAAACTCACCAAAGGACCTGTTTCAAATACCTGCTAGAATTCTAGACATTTTCTAGATACCACCTAAGATGTAAACATACTAAGATGTAAAAAACCTCTAACTTTTGTTGCGCAGGCTCACTACAATCTGACATTTTTATGTAAAGAGGACTTTCCAATCAAATAATAAAGCTTGTAAATGGCAGAATACTTGACTACTACTATGTGGTTGCAGGCTAACTGTAGCATGTTGTCCTATCAATCTTTAGAGCCTAACCTGGGAATTTTAAACTGGGCATGCACTTACCACATCTCAGAGGTAAGAATACCCTTCAGATACTATCAAAATGGCTAAATAAAGACAAAAAGATGACAAAGACATCTACTGTTAACTTGCTATACCCATCCATTTCTAACCACAGGGAACACCACCACAAGCTCTAGTTAGAGTTCACTAAAATATGATCCTTGTCAAAGGAAAAGACAGTCTGACAGACTTGCAAATACCTGAAATTACTAAAGGCTTTTCCCCACAGACAACTACCAAAATACAAAGCCTTGTGATCAACAGAAATTTAGAATACTATCTATAAACTTACTGAATTTTTAATTGCAATACACAGGCTTACATTTCCAGTAATCCATTTTTCCTGCTCACAACACATACTTGTTGAGGAAAGACTAACACGTAACACAGGCATCAGTAATAGAATAACTGTTCTAGGAGCTGGGGTTGTACAGCCTGGAGAAGAGGAGACTCAGGGGAGACCTTATCACTCTCTACAACTACCTGCAGGGAAGTTGTAGTCAGGTGGGGTTCAGGCTCTTCTCCCAGACAAACAGAGAAAGGACAAGAGGGCATGGCCTGAAGCTGCACCAGGGAAAGTTCAGGTTGGCTATTAGGAAGCACTTCCTCATGGAAAGGGCAATTAGACACTGGTATGGACTGCCCAGGGAGGTGGAGGAGTCGCCATCCCTGGAGGTGTTTAAGGAAAGACTGGATGTGGCACTCAGTGACATGGTCTAGCTGATGTCATGGTGTTGGGTCATAGGCTGGACTTGATGATCCTGCAGGTCTATTCCAGCCTCAATAATTCCATGATTCTGTAATACTCCATCAAGTGGCAAGCAAAGGCAAGGGCCACATTAAATGCTGAACAGGTGAAATTTCTAGGAAAGGCGAATGAATACTTTAATAACCTCTCCTGTAAAAATTAAATCTATTAGGTAATTAACTGCCTGAAGTGTTACATCCCACTACAGTCAATGCAGCTGAGGCTGGGCCCTTTAAGATTGTTAACACCTGGAGAAAGCCATTAGGCTCCAAAGGAACTGGTTACCATTCGCAGCAAGTGCTCCTGCAGAAGCATTCCTGAAGACTTTCACATTCTTACACATTTTCTACAACTTCACTGTAGGTCCCTCTCAAGTTAACCACTGATAATCAGTGACCTCTGCTTCATACTGAACTAATTAATTTAAGATAATGAAGTCAAGCTTTCAGTATTAAAGAGGCTGCTGGGGAAAAGAAACCAACAGCAGTGACACAGTGGGAGCACAAAGAAAGAAAACTGAAATTTCACAGTAACCTCTCCTTTATAAAAGGGAGCCCTTCCTTCTCTTTCAACTTTCCTTTCTTAGGTCTTATTTTTACAAGAGGGATTCCATGTTCTGGTTTTCGTAGCACCAGTTCCCTGGGAAACATCTTGACACACTACAGTGTCTGACTAAAATAATACAACAATTAAGAACACCTTCAAGATGAGAAATGTTTTCCAAGCACAAGTCTCATCTGTGATTGTAGAAAATATAGCCTGAGTTGTGTCTGTTTTTAATGATCAGGAAAAGCCTTCACTTATAGATATCACACATCCCCTTCCAGAAAATGGGAGCTTGATTTCTGCCTCATAAAAACTGAGCTGTCAGGAAAAAGAGAGAACATAAACTTTGTTTTCCTTGAAGGATCAAAATTAAAAAAGGTGCTTTATTTCCAAAGAATGTCAGTATTTCATTCAGCCTGCAACACATAGTTAATTTCATATTTAATTTGAAACTGAAAAAAGCAATAAATTTCAGGTTCATTCTAACGGAAAGTCTGTATTAATTTTTCAGCGCAGACAAGATAGAATAAGATCTTAAGCACTGAACCAGAATGTGTGAGAAAAGAGCTAAAAGAGTAAACCAGAGAAGGTATCAATAACAGCCTAATCCTGCTACTACTTATCCTGTGCTGCTGGTCGAAATATCAAAACCATATTGGTGGTCAAAAAAATTCACCTAAAAACTTCTGACTGATGGTTCTGGGGTTAGAGGAAACATAGATTGAAAGAACAAATTAAAGACAGGTCTACTAAATTAAAGTTTGTATTTTAAGGTTCTGAATAATTTATCACATAAAGATTATCCGTATTATTGATGGCACAGCTAGAAGAGATTAATATGCTTCCACAATACGAACTCTGGAGATATAAAATCCTCCTGGAATTTTCACAAATACACACCATGTTCCCAATATCTAAATCTGTGTACAACATTACTGTTTGCAAGAAAGTCTACAATGACTGCACATATGAGGAGGATGTTGTCAAGCTTCAGTGTTAGGCCAGCTACTACATGAATGGCAGACACTCTCTATTAACCCCTCTCTTCCCAAGCAGGAAGAGAAAAGGAATAAGAGAGAGAGACCTATGGACTGGAAAAGAAAACTAAAACTTTAATGAAAATAATAAAACAAAATTATACAAATACATAGAGAACCAATATCATACCCAAGACCCCACCCCCACCGCGATGGCAATTTCATCACCATCACCACTGATGCTGTGGAGTGGGCACTGGGGAAGTCCCAGACTGGACTCAGCAGCAGATGAGAAACAGATTCAGGAGCTGGAGTCTGGAACTGGATTCAGGAACACATAGATTGGGATCAAAGACAGAACAGACAGAGTCCTCCTCAGACACTGGCCACTGAAGAAGAGAGCTTGACCCTCGTGATCCCTCAGCTTTATACCAAATATGACGCATATGGGATGGAATACTTTCTCCCCACAAGTGCAGCCTTTCACTTTCTGCACCCACAGATGTGGTACACAGGAGTTAGCAGAGAGCTTGGTCTCCATACCAATCCTTGGTAATACCTATAAACATCGAGCGTCATCACTGCTAGAAGCAGACACTGCCTGTGAAAATAGGCTGTTAACTTCAGAAAGTGCAGTTAGCTAGAGAAACTGAGCTGAAAAGTAAAAATCACTGAACAGAATTAGTTCTGTTCTAACTCAAACCAGTACAGGCATGTACTATTCCAACAAGCTGAATAAATCTAGAGGAGTTACACGCAAAAAAGTGTTCTTGAAGTTCACATTTCAAACAAGAATGTCCAAATAACTAGAGCTCATCTTATGCTTCTGCATCTGATTGAATCCCATTTTCATTATTTTTTAAAGGAGAAGTACTATTACCACATTATTTTTGCAGAAGAATATGACAAGAACCTTGAATGGATAGATTACTGTATGTTCATAAAAAGCACACGGATATCTAAAGAGAAGAAAGTGTTCTAGATTTTAAATAGGGCCAGCAGCTTCATATCTAGCTCTGGAAATAGACCTTTTTATAACAAGAAGCAAAAATAAGCCAGCCTGCCTACCACTTTATCAGCATGTACCCTTCTGGGGTTTGCAACTAGCTAGTATTTTGGAGGAAATACCTTCCCTGAGATGCATTATTTTCTTTTTCCCCATCCACTCACCACAGAATTTTTTTTTTAGATCACAGTTTGTTGCAAAAGGGAAACTTGTATCAAACAGAAGTTTTATATACCTACACAGTCTTATATTACTGTGTTTTAAATGACCAGAACATATTGAGCACATGAAGCACCTGTAACTGTGACTCTCTCCAAAAGATGCTGCTGCAACTGATTGTCAGTTCCTGTCTCACAGCTACAAGACTGTTCCTGTACCTCAGTCTGGATACTAGTACACATGTAATGCTAATCATATGTAGCTTCATGTCATTACAAAACCATTTGCACAAATCCTTAACTTTGTAACACAGCTGTTCTGGGTGAGTGTCCTTGACTTTAACAGCGTTCAATTACATACAAAATATAAACTGATATGCCCTTTTGCTCTGAAAGCTTAATTGAATTTCTGGCAGTTTGTAGAACTCTACTTCAGTCTTATTAACCGTATGAAACTCACACCACTATTCATCCCCAAACTAAAATTTTCTTTTCCCTTGGCTCTAGTCATCTTCCTCTTCTGGCCACCAAGTCATGATAATGACAAAATGGCTTTTTTTCCTGGCTACTGCTTGTAGCAGCTTAATATTCCAGTCTCGTCTCTGTTTCTGTTAGTCTCCCTCCTTCTTATACCTTATGATTGTTTTTATCTCCCATCAGTACTTTAATTACTTGTGCCTTCTTTTCTCCCATCTGATACATGCAAGAATTACGAACAAAAGTTGGCTGAATTATAGCCACCAAAGATCTCACACTTATACTTAAGAACTTCAAAGATGTAATGGGAATAGTAGTGAAGTGTTTACTCTCCCCAGACACCGTTCCTGTTTCTTGCTTTTTAGGGATGCATCTTATTTAATTCAATTAATATTATTTCTAAAAAGGATTAGATATTCTAAATATTCAGAAGTCATGAGTTTTCTAGAGCATTTTCAGAAGAAGAATGAGGAATATGACAGATGACTATCTGCCTCTTGAGCCTCTCTGAAGGCTTCATTATCAACTCCACTCAATAAAAGCACAGTGAAAATATCTACACTCACTGTGACTGTCCAGGAATCTTCCCTGTAAATGGCTTGTGAACTTTGACTGACATTTGGAAATTTTTCTATAAATACCGGAGTTTTTGTTGAGTAACTCTTATACAAACCACTTCCAACCATACCATCCCAACCAGACAGAATGACTATGAATAACAATTGCTTCATTGGGTGAGGCTGGTTAAAGTCAGGAATTACTTTTCTCCTGTTTGTCCACAAGGAGGAAGTCGAGAAAGCAGAGAATACCCCATCAAAAAAAAAAAAATCACTAAGAACAGATAAAACACAAGCTTAAAAAGACTTGAAAGAAGAGCTTGCACAGCAGGCAATCTCAGTAATTTTCAGAAAGGAGAAAGACAATGTGGTCTTATTTAATTGGAGACATGTAAGATACACGTGAGAACAAAATGTGAGAAAAGCTTTGTTATGAAGAAACGCCAGAAGGTGCAGAAGCCAAGAGGAGCTGGGCTGAATCCCAACAGTTGCTTGAAAGATTTATGGTGTCTTCAGAAGGTGCTTAGAGACCCCACAGCGTTTCAGATTCCAGGGGCTTAAAGAATGAATGGCCTAATGAAATAAATCCCTAAATCAGCCAGTGAAATGTCCCATCCGAGGAGGAACTCCACTAGCAACCTCAGTTAACCTGTATTTTATTAAAAAAAAACCAGAAACGAGAATGAATTCATACAAAAGTCTATGAGCCAAGACAAACATAGATGGTTAGTCCTTGGAGCAAGAAGATGAGATTTTAACAGCTGTGAAGCATTGAGCTAATGATCAGAGGATACACTGTTTGGTGGGTGTTTTTCCCCAGTATCTCAAGCTGAGTATCTGCCGTAAGCCTCCTTGGCCCCAGGGTTAGATTTGAAGACACACAGAGAGAATTATAATGCTCTTGAAGAAGGAGTATCACCAGCTATCATTTCTTTATGAGAAGCTTTAACTTCTCAGAGACTCACAAATAAATGAAAATAGTGAAGCCATTGTACCTGAATATTTCAGACCATGTAATTATAACTTAACTTTAGATTAAATGGATGAATAAACAACACTTAGTCTGTATCTCAAAGTTTAAGTGATAAATACATAATGTTAAAAATGAACAGTTAACAAAGACAAAAAAAGGGAATTGGATATGATAGAAGTCTGGGACTTCAATCATTATAAAAATACACAGGTATAAATGAACAGAAGAGAATAAGCAGAAATGGGTGTGCTAAGATGAGACGATGGCACACTTAAAACTGGCCATTGTACCGGAGCTGAAGGAGTGCCTTCCTCACTTATGCCATCAGCAGTGATCATGCCCATCATAACTAGAGTTAGAATACAGGAAGAGAAGTTATGCATCTCAAAGTTAAAATCCAAACAGCATTTGAAGTGCAGGGACCCAACCTAGAACTACTAAGATATATAAAACTACAAACTTGCAGCCACAACCATTCTAGATCTTAACAAAACCATCTGTCTTGAAAATATTAATTTTATTTAAATGTATTTTAAGGAGAACAACTGAATGTGGGCACTACAATCCTATCAGCCTGACCTGAACAGATTCAAATTTTACATCAAGTTTCAAAGAATAAAGAGGAGATAGGAAAGAAGATAAAATATTTTGCCAAATACTTCAGTATCCTTTCAATAATGGATTTTTCTAGAGACACAAGTAAGTTGGTCTGAATTTACCAAAGCAACCTATGGAAATCACATTTCTTTACTTTTTTTTTAGTACAGACAACACAGCTATTAGTCAAAGAATCATATGGTAAGAAACTGGGTAAAGAAGAAACAAAGCCAAGATGTCTAGAAAGGGGAAGTAACAAATGGGTTGGCTGTACTGATAACCAGCTTGTTAAATCTATTCATTAGTCAGAAAAAAACCAGAACATAAGTGTTCCAGTATCACTCACCAGTTTTTGAAACTAGAAAGCGCTGTCAACATAGAAGATCAAGAGGACCTTTATACAGAAGAACTACAAGACTGAAGTAATAAAATAAAATGACAAAAAAAATGAAATTACATACCAACAAACATTTTTTTGCTGTAAGCTGGGTATTTATTCATCAGAAACTGAAGATAAGGAAAAAAATACATAGATGACTATAAGAAAAGTGATCCAGCCTAAAAAAATACATATGCAAACTGATTTAGGTGAAATATTACTAAATAAGTATTAACATTCCTGTGCAAATAATCTGTCAGTTCCCATTTGGAAAATACCGAGTATAGATGATGGGGGAGAAAGGCCCCATGCTCCAGCTACAGCCAGAGACTTGACGAAAGCACCTGCCTGCCCATGCATTTCAGAAGATGCAGCAGTTCTGCTCCACTCCCCAGAAATGTTGGATGGGCAAGAGGAGGTGCAGTTAGTGGAAGCCCGTGGGGATGGCAGGTACTGAGATTTGCACCTGATAATCCCCAGCAATGTTTCTAATTTCCACCACACTTTCCAGGAAAACTAGCCACAATTTAGTGCATGCTCATAGACCTAAAACATGGTTTCCATTACAAGCAATTAGTAAGAATAATGCCACAGCATAAAATCAAAGTCTCAAAAAGCATGCTTTACGTGGCCTCCATGAAGATAAAACAGACATCAAAAATCTCCCAGGAAAAATAAATATTTTTCAACATGGTGTTTCAACAACAGAGTTTTAGAAAACTTGCATCGCATAACCACAGGGTTCCGTAAATATAACACATGTTTTGGTCTAACTCCCAAATATTGGCTTGGGTACTCCCTTCAGACAAACATTTCTGAAAATTAAAAGCAGTCAGCCTTTCAAAAAGTGTGTTTCAACTGTCAGATCTTTTCCACCTCCTCAGATACAGGCACAAATGGAGATTAGTTCCGTTAAAATGTAAACCTTATTTAACTGCAAATTACAAAACTAAGAGATTTGGGGGTTGTTTTTTTTTCAATGGAAAGAACACACAAACGTAGCCTAGTATCAGAGCAAAGTAATCGTAAGACTACAGCACTGCCAAAATTATTGCTAAAGACATCAACTTCAAAGACAGCTAAAAAAATAAAAGAAGAAACAAATTCCAGGATATGGAGCTTTACTTTAGTAGTAACAGAAGAAAGCAAACAAACAAACAAGAGAGGCCAAATATATGAAGGTTTGCCTTTCTTCTTTCTTTTTAAAACCAAAATGAAATGATCTCTCTTGGATCCTTTAAAATTATACAAACATAAATCTAAAGGACAAAGAATTTTCTAAGTTGTGGCTTTGTTTCAAATCAAACTTTTGGGGAAAATAATTATTCTACCATTACCAGTGATGGCAGCACATATTGTGTTAAAATATGTTACATTAAGAAGTAGTTCTGTGCTCTGGGAAAGCAGGTCACGTTTGTACTGGAATTTATTTCATTCCCTTGCTCCTACAGTATCATGCATACAGCTCTCTCCCACCCCCTCAAAAACCCACGGACACACATTAGATTAGTTGGGATTTCTAAAATCCAGAGAACCTGAAAACTCCCCAAAGAACAGGCCCTGGCTGATTTCATTGCAGCTTATGTTCCTAAGCTCCCTGTACGGCTGTACAACAAAAGCTTTTTTGAAAAAAGCCTCCCAGTTCCCCGCTGCCTCACAACGCGTGTAGCCATTAACTGGTGCAATGTTGTTCTATAGTATTACCATATGGTAGCATTTTACAGTTACTTTGCACAGGCTTATAGATCTACACAAAGCAGAAAGCAGGCAGGAATTAGCAGGTTTAGTCTTTTTTTAAATCCAGCATTGCTGAATCTTGTGATCCAAGTTAAACTGCCAATCTTCAATTTGAGCATTTTTTGTCCCATCCTGTTTTTGCACCACGAGCTAGCGACTGGATCCTGAGGGGCTCCAAACACCAACGGACCCTTGGCACTTATTAATGATGCTAAAAAACCTACCCCAGAGCCACATTAGAGTAACTACAAGTCTAAGCACAGCATGCCCCAAGAAATCTGAAGTGCTTTCAGTTATTTCATTTCTCAAAAAGTTGAAAAATTAGATTCTATATTATGTCTTCAGAAGCAAAAGTAACAGTACAACACACAAAACACACAAAACAAGAATCAGCCTGTTGAAAACTGAGCAAGCACAGAGTAACTCAGGTTACTGCTCCCCTTCCCCCAAATAAAACTGCAAATTTTAAGGCTTAAATTCTATGTTGATACATTCTTGAGATTAACGTATTTTCTAACAGTATACCAAAAAACCCTATCTATGCAGCATGTGCTTACAGTACAATGTACAGTGTAAGCATTAACAAAGGGATAATCCTTGTCTCAAAGTGCTTATTCTCCTCCATTTGGGAGCATCTTAAGACAACTGAAAATCTTTCCAGAAGAGAACAACAGACATGCTTTATTGAGTCCATGCCCATGTAAGTGCACATCGATCCTACAGAAATGTTATTAAGCATCATAGTGATAAAGTACCAAACTGAACTGTATCCATAAAATTAGCTAATTAATAAAAATGTTGAGAATTTCTTAAAGAATCAAACTGGATGTATATCCAAGGCAACAGCCTATCAGAAGATCAGCAATGTATCCCTAAGAAAAAATAAGTAGGTGCCTACATATCTATGGATAATGTTAAATACATAACCCCACCTGTGTACAGAAGTAGAGATAAAGATATCAATATATCATTTATATGAGAACATAGTTTTATACAAACAATAGGTCTATTATCAATGCAGCCACACCACAGAAGAACAATTAGGAGAAAAGGCTTTCGTAAATCATTACTCTGCTATGTCTGGACATGAATTCAGAACTCAAAGCAACTACAAAACATAGCAGGAAAAACTGAATGTGTAGTATAAAATTGTATTTATTGGGGTTTTACACATCAGAAAACAAAAGATCACGTAGAAGGTAACGTCCCAGAGGCTGAGTGCAGTCACCTCCAGCAGTTTCTCTTACTGTTCAGACACATCCAGTTCCTTGGACGTTGCATTAAACCATATGTGTTTGTTTATAACTGGCAAAAAACCAGGGTGTACAAGTTGTTTGTCTCGCATATGTTTAGTCAGACATTAGTTTAAAAATGCCCTTCCTGTTACCCCTTTCCCAGTACCAGATGTAGGCACAAGCCAGTGGAAGTGGAGCAGACATAAGCATGACAACCTAATTCTCTGTGTGAGGGAAGTAGCTGGGGATGAGGAGGGGGAAGGGGAGACAAAAACACTTTACACAAGGTCAGTGCAGGAGATTGAGACATCTGTCAAGGATGGAAGTTAGTGCATTTGCTTTTATTACAGCACATATTGTAGGTACTGCAACAGTCTTATGCTTAAATCAGTGCAGTCTGTGAGCACAAGTAAATCGGCATGACAGTATCCTGATTTTTATTTTAAGTCATATCCAACAAGAAATGGAGCTAGTAAAGTCTGGCATAAATGTAATGTTTGTTTTCATTTAGCACAAAGGAGAGGAAGAGACAGAAGCTATAGCTGCATCTCTAATGCTGTACTTTCTATTACAGAATGAAAACTCATTTCTAAGCGAAGCACTATTGCAAAGTCCATACATTAGATCCATCTAGAGCAACCCACATATGAATGGGAAGATTCTGGAAGTGAAGAAATAGGCTCAAAAAAGGGTTGCAACATAAGCATTGTCCCTTAAAACATGTTCTGCTAACTCTCACTGTCAGAGTGAGACTTTGGGTTGTACTGTCAAGTTTATCCACATAAAGAAAGCCTAGTTAAAACTTCCTTTACACTACTTGATTTAAATGGGACTGAAGGAGGATCACATTTTTATACAAATGTATGTATAAAATTATATACAAATGTGTATGGGGGAGCAGTTAGTACAACAAGGTGAGAAGTATCTGCACATCTTCTGTTGCAATGCTAAATACATCACCACTGGACATGTTCTCCAGGCACGACATAAATCCCTCCCAATTAACAGTCACCAGGGAAGAATGATTTCAACTAAGTGACAACGAAATTAAAAAGCTCCTGATTTTTTACAGCTTCTTATAGGAGTCGCAAAGATGAGAGCAGCTTGAATGAACTGCGATTTATAAGTAGTATTTTAAAAATCTATACTCTAAAAAAAAAACCTTTTAAAACAGGTAAGTAAACTTTCTTCACAGACTGAAAGCAAGGACACTATTTTCACAGAATCACGCAGAATTGCTATGGTTGGAAAGGACCTTTAAGAACATGGAGTCCAACCATTATCTATCTCTACCAGGCCACTTCTCCACCATATCCTTGAGCACCCAAAATCTACCAAATTCTATAAATTTTGAACTTTCTTCTACTACATAACCTTTGTAAACAAGGTTTAATTTTTTATTTTCACCAGTGGCACATGTCAGCATTTGATGTTAAAGGATAGCTGCTGGCCCAACACTTTTTTTTTCAGCTAACAAGTACTGGAAATGAGATGGAGAGGTGATATAAAAGATGTGTGAAATCATGAGCAGTCTGGACAGATTACTGTCTCTGGTCCAGGTTAAAAGCAAAGAGGTGATTCCTCATGGAGCAGGCAGCCAATCAACACACCCCCTTGCCACAGTACATTGTGGCTGATGATACTTGGAAAAAGCTGAAGGCATGATTCACAGGAAAAAAATCAATTCAGGGTTACAAATACACAGAAGCTCTGTCTTGCTTGGGATGACCTTGAGCTGAAAATGGCTCCAAGATGGAAAGATACACGCATATTTGCCCTGTTCTTACACCCATCCAAGCTGTACGCTTTTGGCATCTATGAGAAAAAGGACATAGGGCTAGATGTCATACTGGTCCTATGGAATACATATACACACTCTTACATGTAACACCTGTGCCAAGTGAGCTGTATGGTATTTTCCCCAAGCGTTTTGTTAGCTGGTATCTGTTGGTCCGTGCTGTGATGCCTGCAACAGGATTTGAATAATCAGTTGGGCAGAGATCCCCACTCCTCACAGAATCACATTTAGGTTGGAAAAGACCTCTAGAATCATCAAGTCAAACCTTCATCCCAACATCTCCCTGACCACTAGACCATGTCCCGAAGTGCCACTTCTACTTATTTTTTAACACCTTCAGTGATGGTGACTCCACTTCCCTGGGCAGCCTGTTCCAATGCCTAGCCACTCTTGCAGTAAATAATTTCTTCCTAATATCCAATTCTAAACCTCTGCTGGCACAACTTGAGGCCATGACCTCTTGTCTTGTTGTCAGTTACTTGGGAGAAGAGACCAACACCAGCCTCACTACAACCTCCTTTTAGGGATTTGTAGAGAGCAATGAGGTCTCCTCTCAGCCTCCTCTAAGCTAAATAATCCCAGTTCCCTCAGGCGCTCCTCATAAGACATGTTTTCCAGACCCCTCACCAGCTTGGCTGCCATTCTCTGCACCCACTCCAGCACCTCAATGTCCTTCCTGTACTGTGCTGCCCAGAACTGGACACAGTACACAAGATGCAGTCTCACAAGTGCTGAGTACAGGGTCACAATCACCTCCCTACTCCTGCTGGTCACACCATCCTCACTACAGCAGCGTTCATTACTTTATGTTTTACACTGAACAGGGAGTAGGGACTGCTCAGGCAAACTTCTATGATTAGTGCACTGCAGAACAAGTTTCTTCAAGCTATCTACACACATAAAGCTTCTAAGTTCTAAATGAAGCATTTTAAAGGGGTAATGGAGACTGTAAATCTGTAAATCATTGATGTTTTTTCAGTGTTCAATTAGAAGTTTCTTTCAAGAACAAATTGAGCAGAGAATTAAAATAAAAAGGCTCATTCTGCACGGTGTCAATCTGTTTGCATTGTAAACTGCAACTTAAGAGATTCCTAACTCATCTGTTTCCCAATACTTCTTAACCTTCCAGGAAAGACTAAGCTTTCTGCTGACCTAGCAATTTGTGAAAATCTATATGGATGATAAACTCACATTAATACTTGATACATGAAGAGACAGGCCATACCTAGCCATTACAGTTTATTAATAACTTGCTTGAGTGTATTATAACACAACTGCTGAAGTCAGCTCTTTGTGTAAGGGTGAACACCAGCAAAACCACTGCATTTCTGAATTGCAGTTCCTTCCATCTAAAAAAAAAAGTAGTTCACAATCATTACTTCAGAAGGTCAGTGGCTACGAAGGAACACTTGCTGGATGGTTAACTTGGTGTTTATTCATTATGCTGCATAAAACTCTACAAACTTAGAAACCAAAGGTATTCAAGGACTCTGCCACTGCTGCTCTCAGTAGTCTTTTAGCTAGTATTTTAATAGATAATATAAAGCACTTGATTAAGATTATGGGTCACGATTTAGACTATGACTCCGTTTCAACTACTCCAAAGCTAGAGATACATCTAATTTCTCTGACAATAATACACTTATGATGCATGACTCTTCTCATCATGGCTGTAGACTGAGGCATGCAGATAATTTCAGACTTAGCCACACATGAACCTTCAAACTCTCCCTCTTCCCAGACCCAGCTTACTGATGTCAATTAAAAGACTTCACTGAGGCCTGGGAAAAAAGGTCATTTTCTGCAGTAATTTTAGAAGTGGTTTTGTTCTCAAACTTTCACGTAATTTTTAATTCTTACATAAAAGCCCAATGTTTCCATGTCAAAATTTTTGATGTTTCAATGGTTTCTATGCTAAGTGGTCGGTTTAGATAACAAAGAGCTGTAGATTCAGCACATGAGCAGAAGGGAATTACCACTGGAGATCTGTTTTTTGCAGGTGTTGGGAGACTGAAAATTTAACACTTGCCACATTTAAGAGTAACTATAAACTACAAGCAGCAAAAGCAAAAGTCTTCAACTTCCCATTTCTCATATCCTGGCATTTTCAGGATCAGAATTTTTTATCTCTATGAAGCATCCATGCGGTGCTGGATGTTGGCAGTGAAAGGACTGCATCAAGGAACAGACTCATTCTTCTAAACATTTGAATTATTAAACAGAACAGTTTTCCTATTCTTAAAAAGCTTTCTAGCTTTTAAACTCACCATTAGAGCTCCTGGGCACCATAATTACAATTCTACACACACAAAAATGTAGAAATCCTACTCATTTAAAGTTACTTCCAAATAATGAATAGAATAAATACTGTTTTCTGATTTTTCATTTTTGTTCCTTCATGCAATCAGATCAGAACTACAATCAGAAGACTACTTGTTGTGCTGGTTCAGCCATCATTATTTTATGCTGCCATCAGTTACCTGATCACACAGACCAACACTAAGCTCGTCAACATCCCTTCAGAAGTCTTCTTTCAGACAGTCCTGATGTAAGTTCCTATGGGACCAGCTTCTCCACTGCCCACTGTGGTGCCAGCATCATGGACGGAG
Source organism: Coracias cyanogaster (assembly GCA_033124195.1). NCBI lineage: Eukaryota > Metazoa > Chordata > Aves > Coraciiformes > Coraciidae > Coracias > Coracias cyanogaster. The sequence goes on from JAVSBS010009500.1 coordinate 90,873, forward strand.
ATGGCTCCCTCACTGGCCTTTCACAGAGAAAGACATCACCCAGAGAACTCAACAAGATGCAACCAGCCCCAACAGGAAAACTCTTCTGACTGATTGGCTTCTGGCTAAAGTAGCCCTGGCCTCGCCCACCACCCCAACCACGACCA
>JAVSBS010009501.1:0-10502 GCA_033124195.1 Coracias cyanogaster
TTTTTCTTTCTGGGGCGGGGGCTGGGGCTGGGGGGCGGGGGGGGGAAGCAGCGGCGGCGCCGGCCACAAGGGCGGCTACTGCAAAGCCCCGCTGCCGTTTTACTAAACCAGCACACTCCAGGTGAACGCCTAAACAAAGCATTGTATGTGTTTAATTATTTACGATTGTCAGGCAATAATCAGGAACCACCCATGTTAATGCGTAGCTTAGCATTAAAGTCTGTACTACAGAATCCGGAAACTCAAGGGATCTTGGTACAATTTAAGAATCTGCATACAGGACAATGGGAAGGACGGGCTGAAGTAAAATTAACTGGAAGAGGATATATGTGTTTGCTTACAGGGAACGGTCTTTGTTGGATTCCGGTGCGGTGGGTGAAGCCCTACGTTGCAAATCCTGCACCCTGAGATCAACTAAGTACTAATCCAAAAAGGAACTAAATGCTGACGAACGTGGTGATATAATTGTTGTTAATGTTGTCCTTTACCTTGTATAGCTTTGCTCATCCCGCAGTGAGCATATCACATTAATAATGAATTTTACAGTAGTAAGTCAGACTGCTCAGATAGAGCACCCCGGAGTAAACAGCACTGCTTTCTGGATGGGACAGATCATGATTCAATTGGAACCTGACTGTAATGACAAAGTGGAATTTTGGGATCGCTCCTCCATAGTTATAGCATCGCTGTTTGCCCCTGGATTTGTGTCAGCTAAAGTGCTAAGCACTATTAAAAGGTTGGAATGTTGGGTTGCAAAATAAATGAATCTTACCTCTGAGATTATAGAGAACTTGTGGTTAGTATTAGGCATGGAACATTGCAGAACTGTGCTGCTATTGATTTTTTGCTGCTATTGGCTCATGGACTTGGCTGTGATGAATTTGAATGACAGTTCCCGATCGATACATAAAAGCATACAGCTGTTAATGGATCGTACCCATAAGTTGCAAGTAGATGATGCCTGGGATTGGTTGAATAACTTGTCCAAAGGATGGGGACTGCCAGGATGGTTGTTATCACTGATGAAATCTGGATTGTTGAATTTGCTTATGATTGTGGTTGTGCTACTAATGCTGCCATGTCTTGTGTCTTTGCTGCAAAGGGCCCTGCAGCAAATGGCACGGGCAGTAAAGGAAAACTAAGCTATTGCTAGTCTCCTGAGTCTGAAATGGTACAGTTACTTTCTCCTGAAGAGGGAACTGCTAGTGGTGCTTACAACAGATGTAACTGCTGATCGGGGTGAGAGCTGTGTTGTCAATTTAGTAGTCTGGAAGAATATAAGAAAAAGAGCTGATGTCTGCAATAATTTTGGTAGCTCTTCCCAAGTGATCTATGAGAAGATGCTTAACGGGTCTTGCTCACTTCATTACTGTACTTCTTTTGAGCAAGTTATCACCTAGAAACTCAATAATATTAAATCCCTCAGCCTTTTCTCAGGCCTCAGGTAGGTAAATATATTTGGGAAAATTTGAGCCACAAAAGGATACTGACTTATTCAAGGTCAGAAAAATCCTCTGTAGCACAGCCAGGAAGAATATCCAAATTAGATGCCCAATTACTGATATTTTTTAAATTATCTGAGGTCACAAATTGAACTGATTTTAGTTGTTAATGCAAGATGTACAAACTAGTGATTAAAAAAAAGTCAAGACAGCAGATAGACTTCTGCAAGTCTACAAGGACTGCAATTTAGCTTACTGATTTCTCCAGTCCTTGCCTGTCTTTCATACTTAAATTGCAAATTATTTGAGAACAGATTGCCTTTTTACTTTAGACTATATGGTGGATAGACCAGAACAAAGAAAATTGATAACTGTGATGAATGTGACTAGATGGTACAGGGCTGTTAGAAGAAACATCAGTATTTATTCTTAAAAAGAAACAGAGAACTGTGATTACATGCTTTGGCAGAAAAAGGAGGCTTTATATACAGCTCTTATATGATATGTCTGATACCTAGGTCAAGACACAATCTTAACTTTTGTGGATCCAAAAGATGTTTTTTTAACAGGAGCTCACTTCTGTGTGAACTGAAATGTGAGGGAAGAAAACTTTAAATACATTTTCCATGGAAATCAATGCTGAAATTAATCGCTAAACTGGTATCCTTGGTTTGGGCCAGGATAGGGTTAATGCTTACAATCAGCTGTGAGAAGCTGCAGATGGGAGAGGCCACAGCCAGGATAAACAACTGAACCAGCCAATGGGATATTTGATACCATACTGACATCATGCCTGCTATTGTTGTGCTGATTCAGCCATCATCATTTTATGCTGCCATCATTTGGCCTGATCACACAGGCCAATGCTGAACTCAGCAACATCTCTGAAGGCTTCTTTCAGACAGTCCTGCCAGAGGTTCCTGTGGGCCCAGCATCACCTGCTGGACACAACACACAGAGATGGCACCCTCAGTGGCTCATCACATGGAAGGACGCTGCTAAAAGAGCTCAGCAAGATGCAACCAGCCCCAACAGAAAGCTCCTCTGGTTGATATAATCCTGGCCTCGCCCACCACCACAACCATGACCACCTGGGTGAGGGCAGAGCCAGAGAAACACAGGTGGGCCAGGTTCTGCCTCTAGAACATGAAGCCAGCAGGGAAAACAAAAGATTCTGCTAGGTTATGACTCATTCACAGGTCAACTCCAACTTGGGTCCCACAGCTCGGGCCCCAGCACTTCAGGCAGCCAGTTTTTTAATGAGAATGCTGTAGAGAACATTATCAAAGGCTTTACTTAAGTCCCAGTAAACAATAGCCTCAGCCTTTCCTTCATCCACCAAATGAATGACGTTGTCATAGAAGGAGAGGAGGTTCTTTAAGCAGGACCTGCCTTCATGAACCCATGCTAACGGGGCCTGATAAGCTGGTTGTTCTGTAAATGGTGCATAATGACACTCAAGATTATTTGTTCCATGACCTTCCCTGGCACCGAGGTTAGACTGACACACCTGTAGGTCCCTTGATCCTCCTTCTGGGCCTTCTTTTAGATGGGCTATTACCTGCCACTGCCATCACCTTCATGTGCCTGGAAAAAATTTCCAAGAGGACTCACTGCATGGATTTTCCAGGGACTGAAAACATGCTACTGGTTTGTAGTTCATCATATCACCTTCTTGGTGTTTCCAAGGATGAGTACCACTTTTGCCTTTCTCTAGTCATTAGAAGATATCTGCCCAAGATTATATAGACTAGATGTGCTAAGGTGTCATCCGGGTTGCTCAGCACCCTTGGATGTATCCTTTCAGGTGCTGTGGACATAGAGGGCTAAGGAATTCTCAAGAGATGTTAGACTCCACCCTTATCCACTCACAGTACCTCCTTTCTTCCTTGAACCCTGTCCCTAGGCACAGAGGCTTGGGAGACCCCTTCAGTGACGGTCAAGGTGAAGGAGGCACTGAGCATCCCATAGCCTTACCGGTGTCCATACTCACTAAGTAGAATCTGGATAATTAAGTGTGAGACAGTTATCAGACCATAAAGCTTGATCATATGTAGACAGATCTGGGGCTGCTATGCAGTTTCCTGCAATCCTTCATCCACTCTGAAGGTTTTTTTTTCTCTTAAGTGTGGATGCCAGGTAACAGTTACAGAGACTTTCTGACTCTTCCCATTGTCAGAGCATCACAAAGGTTCTGGGAAGAGAACTGAGGATATATCCTTTGTCTGATGATAAATAGAGAAATTCTTTGTAGAGTTTTGTGTTGGTTTTGTTTCCCCCCGCCCTGCACCTCTCAAGGCAGATGCCAGAAAACTGGGACATAGATATTCTTTTTTTTTTCAAAAACAATAGTAAGGAACACAGTGATATCAAATATTAAGTTTGCTCAGCAGTGGATGCTGTGTAACATAAAGGGTCAGAGATGACAGTGGTCTTTGAACTTCCCCAGAAAGATCAATGACATATCAGAGGTGGTACAGAAGAACTCCTGGGCAGTATTTTTTTAATGCTAGGAAGTTTTCTGAACAGATAGAATCTTTGCTTTAGTGACTGCTTTTACCATAAAAGGTGAAATGTAAAACTTGAGTCAACCTATAGAAAGATTTAAAGAAATCTAGGCTGATGGTATAGGTAGAAAACTTAAAAATCAAGGGAAGTATCTGTTTGGCTCCAGAAGATCTGGTGAATGAGTTTTCATGTCTAACATGTCATTAATGATCATTTACTCTGACCATCTCCATAACATAATGCTGAACTTCTCTTTGTGGTTGTTCCTAACTGTGGGTAGCTGAACAACCACCTCATGTCTGAACAGCATTTGGTTTTAATCTAAGAATGCTACATAACAGAAAATTATCCCTGGTTCCCTGTTCCTAAAATCAGAAACCTTCCCTTCACTTTAAGTGTCCAGTTTTGGCTATTTAAACTGTGTACTTTTAGCCACTTAAATACCTAACTTTCATCTTCTGAATTGGACCCTGCTTTTCCTTCACTACCTGCAGGGCATGGTTTTCTTTTTCCATTAACTTAAGTTTCTAATGTAACTGTCTGTTCTGTTCTTGATCTAGATGCATTAAGTACAGAGTATGGATATGCTCTCTCTTTTTTCTAGTGTGAAGTTTGTTCATCTTGTTGAGGTAGTTTGTCACAAATCACAGAATATCTTGAATTGGAAGGGATTCATAAGAATCATTGAGTCCAACTCCCTGCTCCTCACAGGATCACCTAACACTAAAGCATAAGACCACCATCTAGACACTCTGTGAACTGTGACAGACTTAGTGCCATGACCACTTCCCTGGGTAGCCTGTTTCAGTGACCAACCACCCTCTCAGTGAATAACCTTTTCCTAATGTCCAGTCCGAACTTGCCCTAACACAGCTGCCTTACATTTCCTCTTGTCCTATCACTGGTCATCAGAGATGGAGAATGGTCCAGAAGGTCTGAAAAGATAAGTCCAAATTTGACCTCTAAACTTCAATGGAAGCCAGATCAAATATAAACCATTTAGAGAGCACTTACTAGTCACTGTATTTCAAAACTGACCAGTATAAAAAATCCTGCCCTTGAACACTGAGAACTTAACTGTTCCAAATTAATGAGTAATAAACGTCTAATTTCCTCTAAATTTGGAGGAGAAGCCAACAGAAATGGGATCATTAGAGAACTGGTGAACCATTTAACATATGCTGTTCAAACATGAGGCTGATTTAAATCGGTAAGATACACATTTGCTGTGTGGGTGAAGGGTACAGGTACGTACACTAAGAAGGGGGAGATGCTTTAGTTGAAGGCATGAACAGGTGTAGCATTAAAGTTGAAAACTGATTAATAACAGCCTCTTGAAGCTACTAGCTTCGTCTCTTGGATGGAAGGGGAGTGCATGGAGTGCCCTCACCAAGGAGCTGTGACAGGAACAGGGACCACCGTCTTCATAGCTGTCCTACCTTCAGGTAAACAGGCTGAGAGGAAAGGTGCAATGTGTCTGCTAAAAGGAAGGAGGGAATGAGCTTTGCTGTTGCTAATTGCTTTCAAGGGGAATACCAGAAGAAATCAGCGGTGGAAACTGGGTTATAGAGAGAGGCAGTAATGCAGGGTGTTGACAGATGTGCAACTGAGATGAGGGAGGATGAGGCATTAATGTTAGCATTAGAATTTAGTTTCATTAGAAGAATAAAAACAAAGGGCTAGTGTGGATGAAGGCATGTTAATTTACTAGTGGGAAGGAGAAAGAGGAAGATGTGAACTAAGAAAATGGGGCCTTGTGGGGCTAACCTTAAGAGAGTATTTTTAAGTTGAAGGGTAACCAGCATAGTTTTGTGGATTCTTTCAAAATTGCAGTACAGGGTCTTTAAATGTGAAACTACGACAAATTTTTCTGGTGTTCAAAAGCTGAAACACAAATGCAACCTGTACCTTAGGAAATTGAGTCAATATAGAAAACTGACAGTATGTCTTCACTAGCTGAATGATGGATATATGGAATACAATTCTGAGAAAAGCAAGTTATGCAGTCATTTAATGAGATTAGGATATCTGGATTTATTCCAGGGGAGGTGAAGACGCCAAAGAAGCATCTTCAGTTAAAAGTGAGCTTTCATATATTTCAGAAGTTTTAATATCTTTTCCTGTCCCTAAATTTTAGTACGCTCTTACCTCTAATTAGCTGTTTGCTCCTGTTGCATGGCAGAACATTGGTGTCTTTGTTAAACTCTCAGCAGAGCTACTGATGCACTGTGTCCTATTTAATGTCTGTTTGTAATCCTCCAGTTTCTGTGGTGGGGTTTTTTGTTTTGTTTTTTCTTTTCCTTATCAAAACAACAGAAACAAAATCCAGCACTCAGACCATTCTCTTTCTATTTCAATACTAAACACTGAAATGTGTGAAAGAAGTAATTTCTTTTTTACATATTCTGTATTGACTACTAGCTTTGAAGCAGCAAAGTCAGGGCTTACACTCTGTTTTCCAGGATGAAAGAAAAGCACTAGGGGTTTTATACCTCACTGTTCTGCCATCTCTGGAAGTGCACAGGAATAACAACCATTTGTAGATCTTTGTCAAAACAACCTGGTAAAATTTTCCACAGTATATGAGTGATGTTAATGTCATTTTTCAAAAGGGCTGCAGAATAATGGAGGCTTTTACTCTATTCAGTTCTTCATGTGCATAACTATTTTATATATTTATCACTGTAGTAGGAATCCCCTCGTATTGCCCAAATTGTGTACCGTAATATGGGGATTTATAGAATAACACCCATGTGCCTCTTATTGAATGTAAGTTGCCTAACCATAACAACATTTGACCATGAGCTCTGACCTCAAGCAACAAAGATACAGCAGTAGTTCTCTATGCATCAATATATAATCTTCAGAATAGGCCCCAAGAGGTTTGATAAACTGTGAAACTGAAGAGTAAATAGGTCAGCTGGAGTATGACATTGTTTATTTGTCACAGTGAGAGTATACTGAGAACTCCTTCAATTTGTTACACTTTCTGTACAGCCTGAATACTGGATTTGCAATTCTAGTCTGAAACATAATGCACCTGGAAATATTTAAGTGTTTTTGTTGTTGCTGCTTTTGCCTAAAGGCTTGAGGTGTTTGGCTTTTTTATTAACTTTCCCTATCACACAAAGGCCAAACACTATCCTTTCTTAGGGAGCACTTAGATTTTGAGGTTGTATTTTCCTACTATTGCTGAAATCATTACCTGTGGGTTGCTTAGAAATTAATCTTTTAATGAAAATTTAATGGTTATTAATAGTCAAACTAAAGGTTAATAATGTGGTCACTTTATAGTATCTGAAACTTTTGGGAGGATTTGTTTTGCCTCTAATTGTAAGCAACTCAACGCCTGAGTTTTTAAGAATCTGTGGAGAGCCACAGCAGCTGAAATGGGTTTTCCAGGCAAGACGTTTACTATATACCCTACAGCCTTAACTGAAACAGGTATTAAATCACTTATGACACTCACTTTAAATCACTTCTGTAATACTTCAGAGATCAAAATATTGCTTACACAGCACTCCACAGGTGTCTGAACATCATGGAGAAGTTTACCGTCTAAATAAGATGTAATTCAGCTAGTAAAAACAAAATGGAGAAGTCCAGGAGCAATTGCATTGAATTTGTTGTTGGAAATGCACCAGTTTCAAAAGCACTATTGTACCAGGGAAAGTTAGCAACACCAACGTATTCAATCTGTGTGCTGTGCTTTTGGAAACAAATAGATCAAATGATTGACACGGAATCAAATACTATTCTCTTTCAATGAGTCTCCATTAGCTCATTGTTCTTCAGCTGGACAGCCCAGATCTGATTCCAGACAGTGCCATACCATCACAGACCTTGGCCTGGAAGCGTGAATGCAAAAGTGCATTCACTGAAAAGGTCTGCAAGGTAACTATTTTCACATCTGAGATTGAAAGCGAAGGACAGCTAGTGAATTTATAATGAGAAAATCAGTTCATCCTTCCAAACATCTTCTCTTCTCATCCATCTGGGAAGGATTATCTCACATGTGATCAAAATAATCCCTTTTCTTTGTAGATGGACTGCAGCCTGTTCTCATGTCTCATAGCAAGTCCTCATCAAAGTAGGAGTTCTGCCTGGGTTTTGAAGTGTGCAAGGGCAGTGATGTCATCACCCAGTTACTATAAACTGGATGCTGCAAACCTGTGCTATAGCAAAAAAATAAGTGTCATGGGAGGGTTTTGGGATTGTTTTCCCTTTCTCTTATGCTATCATTTGAGACCAATGTCATGAATCATTTATGTAGTCAACTTAGGTTAAATACCTTTTTGTAAGAATTTTGAAAGCTTAGAACTGCAATTACTCTATACTCGTTAACTGCTTGCCACCAAGTTATCAATCCTGCTGAAAAGACAGTTTGTTTCCAACTCTCTGCAAGTATGGTGAAGAGACACAAACATACACAGCAGTGCTGGGTGGCAAAGGATTGTTGGAACAAAACACTGCTTCCATAAAGTGCTTCTCTCTTGCTATCATCAGGTTCTCGGTTTTTCAATACTAGTTTTAATAAGATAAGGTGGGAATATTGCTTTACCTCACAGAGGACTTCTGAAGCTGGTTTTAATAGTAATTTACTGTTAGTCAGCTCTTTCTTTTTTTCTTTGTTAAATAGAGTGGGTTCAAATGTATTAGGTGTGCTTAAAGGAGCTATATAACTTCTCAAATATGCCACCAACTCTGCAATAGCTGTTGGGCTAGATGTTTCATCCCACTGTGGCCAGACACTGACTACAACTGTGTAAGTCTTTCCAGCACTTGTAGCTGCCTAGCACAACTGTTGCATAAGATGCAGACGGTCTGAACACCTTATTAGCATTTTAGGAACCTAGAAGGCATGTGGTGTTGTAAAATGTTGAGTACTTCAAAGATTTTCAAATTCAAATCTTGCCACCCCCAAAAGAAATTTCCTACCAGGAAGTCCCTAGGGTATTGCACGGGGAGCACTGTAAAAAAAAAAAAAAAAAACATTGAAAAAGTAGAGAACTTTTTGAAGTTGGAACCTGGAACCTGTGTATAAGCCCAAGCTTTTATTTGTTTATGGCACTGCTGAAATATGAATATAAATAATCTGCTAATTATATGAGGGATTGTTTTGTGTGCCTTTCCTCTACCTTCTCTTCTCCAGAAGCATTCACAATATGTTTTCTGAGTGGTTTTGTGACTAAAAATAGGAAGTGATGTAAATTTTTCAGAGTCTATATTTCTGGATCTGGAAAATATTTTGTGGACACACATTGTGACAGGATGTGTACATCCCATTCCTCTTCTGTGAAAATCAATAGCAGCACAATACATAGACATAATCCTTAAGGAAAACAAAGCTTGACAAACACAGCTTTAAAACTTCTAAATACCGAGTGGTTTTTTCCCATCTGTAAGCTACCCAAAAGCACACAGTAACTCTGGTGCCAATTAATCTAATTGGTTTGCTTATTTGGACAATGTTTTCAAGTGCCACTAAACTCTCTCAGGCCTTGGCACACAATTAAAGGAGATGGTTTTAGTAGTTTAAAAAAAAAAAAAAGGAAAAATAAGAACGGAACAATTAAATTGTATTTAAATGTCTTTGTGAGACCTTCTGAGTAAATGTGTATACTGTTTATACAGATGTGTGTGCAAATATGAGTCTGTTACTGATTTGGAATATTAAGCAGTTTCAAGACTTTTTTCTTTTATTAACATTTCTTTGAAACATTAATCATGTAGTGGCTTTTAAAAATGTTAAAAAAGTTCTTTCTTCTAGCATGCTTTTTTTGTTTTCAGTCCTGATTCCTTTCTCTTCCTTTTTCCTTTGATTCTTGTCTTTACTGTTATGTCTTATTCGTGGTTCAAAGACCAGGGTGGATGCTGTCAAGGAGCAGAGTAACAGTGAGATGGAACAGGATGTGTGGCTTTCTAAGTCAGCTTGGCATTTGCAATACTCCTCCAACAGCAGTGAACTGTGGACATAAAATGAACAGTAAGACTTTTATTTTTCAGCTTACTGCTTTTTAAAATTGACATTTAATGAAAGTACTTGCCTACTGGAGACAGAAAATACTGTGTTGCGGTGTCCCAGATAGTGCATTTAGGCAGAACAAATACCACCACCCTCTCTTTATATGGCAGATTGCAGTACTTGAGTACAGACCTGAAGATTGTTTAGACTCTGAAGAGATTTCATCCTTGGATAGCTGTGACTTGCAGCCTGCCGTCACCTCTGTGTGGAGGTACTTTGCCTGTGCCATCAAACAGATAGCCATGCATGACCACTCCCTGGCACCTGATGTCTATAGATTTTTTGGAGAACTAGTGTCACCTTCTAGTTCTGTGCCTTGGTGTCCTCAGGTCTGAAGCTCCAAATAGCAATCAGCTTGCTTTACTGTGTCTGACATTGTAACCCCATCTGCAATTTGAGGAGTGCTCCTCTTATCACTCTTTTATTAGCCCTTCCTCCTCACCCTCCCCACCCCTCTGGCTCTGTGTTTCCTCCACACCATGAAATACAACTAAAACCAGGCCAAAATTAAACCCAGGGTAAAAAAA
>JAVSBS010009505.1:0-10413 GCA_033124195.1 Coracias cyanogaster
GGGGCGGGCCCGGCCCCGCGGCCGGATGTTGTTGTTGTTGTTCCTGCCCCGCCCCTCGCCCCCTCCCCCTGCGGAGGGTGACGGGCGCTTCCTCGCCCGGGGCCGCCGCCGCTGCTTCAGCCGCTGCCGCTTCGCCGTAGCTCCGCTGCCGACCGCCCCGCCACCGGGGTGTCCTCGCCGGCCCCCTCCCGCCGGCCTCCGCGGCCGGCCCCGGCGCGTCGCTCCGGCGCCTCTCTCTCAACGGACGCCCGGGCCCGGCCATGGCGGACTTTGACGAGATCTACGAGGAGGAAGAGGACGAGGAGCGGGCGCTGGAGGAGCAGCTCCTTAAGTACTCCCCCGACCCGGTGGTGGTGCGCGGCTCCGGCCATGTCACCGTGTAAGGGCCGCGCCGGGGCCTGCGCGGCCGGGGCGGGTGGTGGAGGCCCGGGCGGCGGGAGTGGGGCGGCTGCGTGCCGGGCCCGGGGGCGGCAGCGGCGGCCGATGGCGCCGAGCTCGCGATTACAAGTTGGGGCAAGTCGGGGAGGTGGGCGGGGGGAGCACCAGGCTGGTTCTGCTTCTCTTCCGTCCTCCCCGCGACGTCCGTGGGACTGCGAGAGGGCTTTCCTCGTCCCCGCCGGGCAGCCGGGTGCCGCCTGGGACTCGCAGGCGAGTGCAGACCTCTAAGGAGGCACTGAGGAAACAAGGCTGACTTGGGCTGTGACTTGCAGAGGAATGTGAAGTATTTGCCCAAAGTGATGAGCTGTCAGGAAGTAAGGTGCCTGGTGCCTGTGTTCCTGCTTATAACAGGTATGTGCCAGCACATGACCGGCTGGACTGTTGCTTAGAGTTGTTTATGTATCTGTTCCCCCCTCCCATTTAGCAGGTGGCCGCTAATATATCTCTGAGGACTTTTAAGAGAGAAAAGGCGTCCGTGAGTCAGATAGGTACATGTAAAATAATGTTAAGTTGTGATTGATACGTGGTGTCTCGCTGTCTTTAATGTGGAAATAATTGCGTTTTGTTTTGTGAATGTTTGTTGTCTCTGACGATCTAGCAGCAAGTGACCATGAGTTAGTGTAGTGCTCCTCAGTAAGGTAGCAGATGAGGCCACCTTTCGTTAGTCCCTTCTGTCAGGCTGGCTGTACTGAAATGTAGATGTTGTCAGTTATGATACACAGTTTCAGAGACTGCAATATCAACCTGGAGATAAAATGTAGCAGTGTAAACTTCTTATCATTTACTGTTCAGCAGAATTAGGCTTGCAGTAGAAGTGCAAAAAAGTATGTGGTCTGTTGTTTAGAGTCCCAGGAGCCCTACTGATTTTCAGGTACTGACCCATCCAGAAATCTAAGGTTAAATTTGTAGTAGTTTGTGGCACTTTGGTACCTTACTGCTTTAATATTTGGTTGATGTTAAACTGTACTAACAGCTGGGCATTGCAGTTTGCTGTCTAGTTAAAAACAGGAAGTCAGACATGATAGACAGAGAGGTTTGGAGGGTTGGAAGGATGTGGATGGGCAGGAGGCTGAAGAGGCCTCATAAAGGAACGGAAACATGTAGCCCAAGCGTTCAGTATACGACTCTTGTTTATTGTGAACAAAGGTTGTTGCCATCCAGTGACTTCTGTGAAAATAAGCTGATGGCTTTAGCCTGTTTCTGGTAAACAGAGCAAAACCACAATTAGATAGTTTTCATGTTAGCAAATGCATAAGTATAAAGAACTGAAATGGAGGCAAATGCTGTTTTTTTTCTCCAATACTGGAAAGTAAGTTGTGTGAGACAAATTCAAGGCCCGTTAGTGGAATCATGAGGAGGCTTGCGTTGCGTGTTTGTGACTAGTGGGGCATTGTGGTTGAAGAAGGATGGTTGCCTCATAAATTGTTCATTAATGGTCACTAGCTCATTTTTACTTTAAGATCTTCCTTAAAATATTTGTTCTTTAGGTTTTAGATGAGTAATGAAATATGAGCATGTACGTCCAAACTTAGGCAATTGGTCTTTATCTACTTTCTTTATTCATGCCAAATGCGAACAGTTCACTCAATAGCATCAGCCACTTTTACCTTTGTACAGCCTATAAGATTTTTTGTAATTGATTGAGAAGCTTATTATTAAAAATTAGATCACTGTCAGAACATTCACTTGGGGGATTTGAGGAATAGGTCAATTCCTATGGATATAATGAATTAGTCTTGCCTGGTATAAAAGCATGTAAGCATTTTGAAGGTCTGACAGAAATTATCAGCAATTAAGCAAATACAGGATTGATCTGTCCCTAGCTCTGTAGTTTAAAGAGTTGCTGACTACTTCTGCTGTGTATTTAAACAGAAGCTGTCTTTTCATAGTCTATTGTCATATCCTCTCTGATCTTACATAGGAGTCATAATGTTGAGTTTGAAATATGTCATTTCCATGACTACAGATTAATGTCAGAAAGACATTTACTATTACTGGATTTCATCCAACAGAAAATGGAAGTGTGTGAGAGTCCTTTCTGAGCTGAATAGTTAAGAGCAATTAAAGGAAAGCAGGTAAATATTATCCAAATAAACCATACACAGGCCTTGCCTTTCCAGGTTGTGGGGCTTTTGATTAGCACTCAGGGTTCTCTTCTTAAACTCACTGTTTGGAGTATGCTGTGCTGTACACAATTCTAAAACTCTTTTTTTTTTTTTTTTAACATTGTTTTTTAAATGTTCAGTTAAACTGTTCATGCCAGCAGAGTTTACATAGCTTGGTAGTCAGGAGTAATATTTGACCTGGTTTCTGATAACTTGAGGTGAACTTTTCTAATGGCAAGAAACTTGAAAGCTGAGAAAATATAGAACTTTACTTCCAAAAGAGTTGAAAGTCCAAGGTATTTCATACTTTTTTCTAAAATTGTGTTAGGTTGGAAAGAGAGGTACATGATGAGTTTGAAATCTCAAAGAGAATATTTCTGATAGGTGTCTGATTATGTTTTTCAGTGCTTTCCTGTTCCTTGACCAGTTGAGGCATTTGTGCCTTATATATGCGCTAGACTATCTTAGCTAGTAATATTGCATTTGCTAGTCTTTTGCAGTGCCAGAATGATGGAGAGCTGTTGTGATGTGCTGGTTAATGCTTTGCTGTGCTACTTGTCATCTTACCACATTGTGTGTTGATGCAAGATAACTGTTTGGAGGGGGGGAAACAGTCACAAAGTGTATTTTCACCCAAGTCGGTTTCTTTAGTATTAAACTTAAGCCTGCTTATATATTTTTGAACCTTGATCTATATCAAGGACGTGTGAGTGAAAACAGGCATATATAAGAATTATGGATGGAGGGTGTTGAGGTTTGTGGAATATGTGCTTATTTTGTAAGGGTTGTGAACATGTGCAGCTAGAGAGTATGGCTGAGAGCAATGAAAAAATGATTTAGTGTCCAGTAAGAGAGGACAAAGAGGAAGAGGATAGCATGTGGCAATTTCATATGTTAGAAAGATCTGAGCTGCAAGCTGAGAAAAGTTTGCAGATTGACTGTGTCCTATAAACTTCTATACTTAGAGTTTTCCACCTCTCACCATTTCTTTCTCCACTGTACAAAAGGCAGGAACTTGGCTCAATCTTTCAAACAGAGTCATGTTCAAGAAACACTTTTTCAGGTTCCAGGAAGGTTAAAGAAAGTACTCCTGGATGAGGTGAGCATGGATCTGTTGAAGACGTGATGTAGAATGGCAAAGACATAGAGCAAGCAAAGAAGAGTATGTGTCACTGAAGATGGAGCATTGCACAAAAGAAATCTAGTGCTGTATGAGCACAGTTGTCTGAGGAAATGCATCTCCAAAATATTCCTTTCCAGTGTTTGATTTTTAAGATGCTTTATGCTGCTTTTTTTTTGTTAGATCTGTTGTGTCTTTACAGTAAACATGTAATAGTGTTCTGTGAAGTTTCTAATATTTTAATTTACAAATTGCAGCTTGTAATCGAGTGGTAGTACTGAGATCGCATAATTACTTACTGAAGCTTTTAATGTGTGGAGTCACTTTTTTTTTTACTACCTGCCTGTGGTGACAAAACTGTAATATGGAGAGCTCAGAATGATGTTGGCAGCTGGCTGCATTAGCTTGGTTTCAGTTTAGCTACCCCACCATGTATTAAGCATTGCCACAAGCCTTGAGTATGGAGTCTCACTCTCGTTTGCTTCTAACTTCACCAAAGTGTAGCTGTATTAGTTGGAAGTTTCTGTATCTCCCTGTGCCTCAATGTCTTTGTAAATTCAGATACCTCTAGAGCTTTTCTAGTAGGATTGTCTGTCAGACATGGCTTTTGTTATCTCCAGGGATATTTGCTTTGGTTTGAAGATGTGAAAATTTAAATCCATTTGGATCATGCACTCACCAATAAAAGAGCCTTGTTTCTGTCCTGCTGGTTTCCCAGCCAATCTTCAGCATGAGACTGGGCAGGGCTCTTCCTGCAATCACTTTTTGTGACTTCACAGAAAGCAGGGAGTCTTCCTTGTGCCTTTGACTTACCTGCTTATGCCTCAGAGTAAAGGGCTTCCGTAGTATTCTTGGTAGAGGGACAGCTGAAATTGTCTCATCTCTTGGCCAAGGGCTCAGCTTTGTTTTAGTTCTTGCAACAAGAGCTGCTTTGGACTGGTTTATCCTTATAGTTGGCTGCTCTCTTATTGATCAAATTTATATTTAATTCCATTATTCATAGCAGATCTCTTCTGGATGTTGAAGCATCAAATGTGTGAAGATCATTTTTTGAAGAGACATCTTTTGTATAGTAAAGTGGTGTTACGTTTTGGTTTTGAGACTTCTGATGGCAGCTGTGCGTCTTGAGCTTGGAGTCCTCCAGGCTTGGCTGCTTATGAAGTGTATACAGATCCAAGGGTTTTTTCAGGCTTTGGTTTCCACTTCAACCTACTGGCAATTTTAAGTAGGTTAACTGATAGGGGTTGACACTTCTTTCTGTCGTTTGCATAACTTTTGCTTCAGCACTTGATTTCACTTAGGATTTTGGGGAAGGGGTGAATGGTCATCCTGTCATGGAGTATTTGACAGGATTTTCAGTGGTAGAGGTTGTTTCCAGTAAGTATGGGTTTTCTTTGTGCTGTGCTGAAGTGGTAAACTTGCCGTGTATTTCTCTGGCTAACAATTTTCATTTGTTACTTCATCAGTTTTGAGGGATTTGTATGAGCTGCTACTATTCTAATTACAAATACTCAAATTTGCTAGGTAACTTATATGTAAGTAAGGTCTTTGAGGAGACTTTAGTGTGACCTTTCAATATACAAGGGAAGCTTATAAGAAAGATGGAGAAAGATTTCTTACCAAGGCCTATAGTGACAGGGCAAGGGGCAGTGGTTATAAACAGAAAGAGTACAGATTTAGGTTGGATATGAGGAGTATGTTTTTTATTATGAGGATGGTGAGACACTGGAGCAACTTGCCCAGAGAAGTTGTGGATGCCCCTTCACTGAAGTGTTCAAGGTCCAGCTGGATGGAGCTTTGAGCCACCTGATCTAGTGATAGAGGTGTTGGACTAGATAATCTTTAAAGTCTCTTCCAACTCAAATCATTTTATATTTCTATTATTCTACTGCCTGCAGTCAATGATAGGGAGATGACTTGTTTACTTTTCCTTAAGACCTTATGTACGTATCACCTACAGTGTCAAATTAATAAACTATCTAGCCCACCATGCTGCTGCAAACTGTGACAACAGGCACTGGTACTTCTGGGTTGCATACAAGTGTAGCTGTTCCTGGTGTCCATTCTCGTTGCACTCTCTGGCATCTGCGGTTGTGTGAGGTGATGTATATACTTCAATATCATCTTTCCTTCAGTGTCTGTTTATTAGGGAACTTGTATAATCTCTCTTCAGATCTGTTGGCACAATCTGTATCACTTGAGATTAGTGGAAACAAACCCAGAGGTTTGCTACTTGCAGTTTAAAGAACTTGTGTGTTTTTAGCCAATCTCTGACTAGTTTCAGTGAGTGCCCTCTGTTGTGGGCTTTGATGATTAACAGTTAATAATTTACCACATCCACTACCTTGCTGTATTTTTTGCAATTTGATCATATACCACCCTCAGCCTTCCCTTTTCCAAGTCACTGTCAGCCTTGTTAGTCTCCTGAGGCAGCTGATTTATTCCCTTAGTTATATTAGTCTTCCTTCTCTCTTTCTCTTAACTCCACCAAGTCCTCAATGGAATGCAGGGGATGCCTGAACTGCACATAGTACTGAGTATGTGGGTTTTATGGAGAGTCAAAACAATGCCCTCTGTGGTGTTCTTAATCACCTTCCTAGTGGTGCCCAGTATTTTATTGCTGTTCCTGGTGGCTGCTGCTTACATTCAGCTGATGTTTAAGAGAAACATGAGTGGTGATAAAAGGTCACTCTTATGAGCTGTAGCTGCCAAACCTCAGTTGAGTGTCACATAAGCATAGTTTAGCTTTCCCAAGATCCACCACCTTTTTATTTATCTAGGTAGAAGCTCATCTGTCACCTCTTGTCCACTGGGTTTTTTGAGACCCTCCCACAGTAGCTCACCATTGGTGCAACACTTAACTGCCCATTTGGTTACTTGGACAAAGTTCTCAATTGACCTGCAGATCGTTCAGCTCAGTAAGGAATAAAAAAACTGAACCCAAACCCCTGAGAAATACCGAGCTGCTCAATAAACATATTGTCAAAGCAAATTATGTCTTTAAAATCTTCAACTATCAAGGCTCAGGTAAGCTTTTCTCCATACAACCAAGCAATGTGGGTTAGGACTTGCTACCAATATTCAAGTCTTGAGCAGTTTAATTTCTGAATAGTGTTGTTTCTATCTCTTAGTATGACTGCTTCGGTTTATATTCAGAAGGTTATTAATTGCAACTTAAATTTTACACTGACTGCTGTTTACCAATTAGTAGCCTGTCATACAGTTTTGTTAATGACTTTTTACTGTATAATTCCTATTAGAAGTTATTGGCTAGACCAGATGCTAGAAAATATTCACATTTTCTTTGAGGTTCATCCATTCATGAGCTGAACCAGCCAACTGTAAGAACACTTCTTTTTGTTTAATAAAGAAGGTGAAACTCTTCTAATCTTTAGATATTCTGGAACCTGGAATAATCAGTAACTCCAGCTCATTTCAAACTGCTTCATAGCTTTACATTCATAATTCTTACATTTCTTTCAAATTAGTTACTTAAATCATATTTTGTTAGGTAGTATTTTGTGCTCTGAACTTACTGGTGTATTTTTTCTGAACAACCAAGCTGGTATTGATTCCATTTATATGCCTGGAACAGTTACTTAGCATGGTCTGAGTGGAATAGCACTGGATGAGCTTTTCTTTAGTACATCTGTGCTGGAGGAGAGCGGTAATTCAGACTGTGGTGTTAACTTTCTTCCCTTAAGTACTTCACTTTTCACATTCACCACTATTGCTTATAAAGATTTTGCTGTGTTTGGGTAAGAGGTAACAGTATCAACATAACTTTAAGAAGAGACTATGGGCAAGATGGATTTCAAACTGTGTACAATGGTGTACTTTTGTCTGTTAGGGTAACTTTAGGAATTACTTTTAATAACAACTATTTTTTTCCTGAAATTGATGCTGCTGTAATACAAACACAGAGTTATGAGGTGCTTGTAACTTGTGGCATGGTTTGGGATTATTTATAATTTTGGTATGATCTTAATTTTGTTTTTGCAGGTTTGGACTAAGTAACAAATTTGAAGCAGAATTTCCTTCATCTTTAACTGGAAAGGTGAGTATATGTGAACAGGAATTTGGAATAAGAGTTTAAATTTTATTACAAGAACAAAGAGTTTGAAGTGTAGACCATTGTAAAAGTAATAAATTATGGTACTAGATTTTGTTTGTTTTCTCCCCTTGTAGGTTGCACCTGAAGAATTTAAAGCCAGCATCAGCAGAGTTAACAGTTGTCTTAAGAAGAATCTTCCAGTTAATGTACGATGGCTACTATGTGGATGCCTTTGCTGCTGCTGCACTTTAGGTTGTAGTATGTGGCCAGTTATCTGCCTCAGTAAACGAGTAAGTTGAACTATGAATATAATTTTTGATAGTTGGAATCGTACTGGGTTTGTTCTTTTTTTCCCCTCCCCTATGTTTAAAAACTGTGTTCTAAAACTTACTGAAATCAGTTTTATTTCATACATTTTGGTATCAATTGTCTGTCATATGAGTTAAAATTACAACAGATGCCAATCAGAACTTTGAGCTTCTAATTCAATGAATGGCAGTGTAGCTGAATGTCTCTGCTAGAGCCATGTACTGTACAGCACTTTAGATGTTGAAAGTTACTTCAATAATAATTTTTTAAATAGCAGCATCGTCTCTAATATGCTGTTTGAGATTATGAGAATTTGGCAGTGATTGAATGGCAGTTTGATTTGAGGAGCTTCTGATTACACTGTGGCCCAAATAGCCATACATTTTTGTTTGAAAAAGACAATAAAAAAAAAAACTTTATGGATTTTCCTTCCAAGCTCTAGATGAGTAAGACTTTCTTTTTAATTAAGAATTAGAAAGTAGTGTTTTGTCTGTGTACACTTGGCACTTAATGTGATGTTCACAACAGAAGCTTATTATGCGTGCCTAGTTTTCACTTCCTTTACCTCAGTGCAGCTAGTTACGCTGCCATCTCATCTCTTCTGTTTTCATGTGCATAAAAATTCTTTGGCTAGTCCTGTTTCACTGTTCTGCAAGAAGTCTCTGTGTCACCCTACCCTCGCCTCACTATTAGTACTGTTCCGTTACCCATTTCGTGGCAAGACTTGTGTATATTCTGCCGTGTGTCATGCCTCTTAATGCAGCAAATCATGTTTTCTGTCTTTAAGCTGTCGTAGACTAGTAAGTCTCCTGTAGCATGATTGTGTCTCCATATCCTGAATTATATAAATTATAAGAAATTAGTATTTGCTAATTGCTTCAACAGATAAGTTAGTGACTTAATTCACTGGAAGAGATGACCGCCTTTACCATTCTAGGCCTAGCTCTGTTCTTTAGAAACAGAAGGGCAGCTTGCATTGCTATTGTCCATGTAACTTCTAAAGAAGAAAGCTTCTGGTGCTGTTTAGTTTGCCCGATTTTTCTCACAGAATGTGCTGTTGTAGTAGGAAATGTTAGCAGGATGTAACATGGTAGGGGCTGATGCCACAAGCCTTCATCTTCTAAACAGGGGCCTCTTAATGTATCACCAGAAGTCACAAATAATCAACTTTTAATACATTGTTAGGAAGTATACAAGTCAGGAAAAAGGCAAGGTCTTGGAGCATCAGGGGCCAGAAAACACAGCTTGAAGCTGAGGAAGTAGGTTCTGTGTAGGAACGTGGTCAAGCATCAGTTAGAGAAGTGCTTCCATTGAAGTTTGCACGGGATAGGAGTTAAGGTAAGCTCCCTTCCAAAAGGATAAATCTGAACCCCCCCTACCCCATACATGGATACTCTGTTCAGAGGAGGCTGGAAAGAAGTTAGTGGTGTATTTATTGCTGTAATATACAGACTGTATAAAGAAAGAAGAGTCTTAGAAAGAGAATGAACAGAAGCAAGAACAGAAACTTGGTGTTGAATTTCCCAAAGTCATCCTAGAGGCATGGCCTATAGTCTCAGTAGATGTTGCATTTTTCCTGTTAAAGCTGGTACCAGGAGACATTTAAGGACCTTTGCACCTTTTTCTGTACTTAAGATTAGGTGACTTGGACTCAAGCGTGGATGTCCAACGTTAGTGAAATTAAGGTTAGGACTTGGCTGCCTAAACATGGTGTCTTATGCCACTGTGGGTAGCACAGTGGTGCTCAACACTGACAGCACCAAATAACTGTGTTGAGGCAGTTTGATTATTCCTCCAGAATGAAAATCATTTAAGTCAATCAGGAGACTTCAGATCTTGTGACAACATAATTTCTCCCTGTCAGCAAATGGATGTATGCTTAGAGGGTTGTCTATTAGAGAACCCAGAACTTGGTGTTGGTTTGGCATCTGGAGAGTATAATATGGAGAAGAATTAATTAACTTGTGTTCTTAAAGACAAACTGAAAGGGATAAGAGCACTTTCCCAAACTATAACTCTTAATCCTGGACCCGTCTGGGTAAGACTTTTTGTCTGGTGGAGGAGATAAGGAGGAAAGCTGTGCAGTATTTTCAAGAACATGTTTGCAATTTCTAGGAAACAAGCAGAAGAGTTTGTAATTATTCTAGTTAGGGCTACTACTCACGGAGAAGCAGTGAAAAGTTACTACCACTTGAGTTCCTTGGATAGGTATGAGTGGATTCAACTTAATTGCTTGGTAGATCCAGATCAGGAATGTATCAAGTGATTTTAATGCTTTAAATCCCTCTTACCTGGAATTACAGGTTTTGTACCCTCTAAGACCTCAGATCTAAGAATTGCATCTACAAGCTTGTAAGATTTTTCTTTTATGCAGGACTTTGCATCAG